>VZTB01009117.1:783044-840521 GCA_013397245.1 Thryothorus ludovicianus | reverse complement strand
TTTTTTGTTTGGTTGGTTTTTTTTTTATAATAAAGTTGCCATGCACTGCAGTGTAAAGAGCACTCCCACAGGAACTGTCCTACAACACTCCACCCCAATGAGCTCCCCTCTCCTCAAGTGACCTGCACAACAGGGTGCCTCTCCACCTGACAAGTGGAACACGCTGTCCCAAACAAAAACCCTTGAAGATCAAAACAAGCTTTTCTGCTGACATGGCAGAAGTTTAGGCTAAACAGGAAAACATACTTGAAGCTCTTTTTCCATTACCTTGCATTATTAAACCATCTAGGCAAGAGATAAACATAAAAGGAATTTCTTTAATTAGATAAATCAACTCCTCAGCATCTGTTGTTTAATAAAGTAAAGCAGATCAGCATGTTAGAATCAGATAATATTGAAGTCTTCCACAAACTCACAGCTGAAGCTTCTTTTTCATGCAAGCATTAGGGTGCCACTGGTTTTACTCTCTGTAACACAACACTTCCAGTTAAATGCTCACTGTAAAGTGTAATGCCAGGTACACACTGGGCCACAACAAGTGAAATTCCTTAAAATGATTATGCATCACCTCGCAAGTCAGAACAAGGCAGAACAGATGCACAGGGTGGTCTTGCACAATATATTTCCATTAAGTTCTATACCGTGCATTCATTTTTAATAAAACCCAAATCCATTAAAGATTGTATTTCTTGCAACTAAAGTCTAAAAGAATTCCTTTAACATAAGAATATCCATTATCTTTTGCTTTTCAGCATCATTTCTTACTTGACTCTCTAAGATAAACTCTCAGAGTTCACGAACATCTGCATAAAAGCCAAGTTAATAACAATATATTCTTAGCCTCTCTCTACTACAAACCCAATCCCACTGAGGGACAAATTCAAATTCCTCTTACAGCTTAAAACCAAACACTCTAAGATAGTAACTTTCAATTATGTTTGATCTTGTATGGAGTCAGATAATTTTTATTACAGTCATAAAAAACGTTAAGGATGTGCCAGGAAGATGTTAACACCCATCTACTCTGACATTAAAGAAACCTGATGCAAATCGAATTTTGTAATTTTTAAAAATCAAATGTAAACATATTTTGGCAAAGCAAAAGATCCTTCTAAGTGGCATTGGGCAAACCAGTGCAGGCAAAAAACAGTGAACAGCACTGCCAGAGTATTCCCAATCCATCTGGGCTGGGATCTGCCTCTCCTGTGCAGAGACTGCCACTCAGCTACAGCATGGACAGAGTTTAAAGCAACGAGGCTTTAAACTGGGGTTAGTCTGCACACCTGTACTCTGAAGCACATCCACAACACATCTGGGCTTTTCAGGAGTGCAGCAAGCAGAATTAGCACAGCACTTACTCATTACAGAGGGCTAAAGGCACCCAAGTAAAGTGACACTCCAAGACTTAACAACCTTCTTCCTTTGTCAAGTCACCTGCCACAGCTGCAAGCAAACACCACTTACCACAAATCCTCCTCAGACCAGCTAAGCTGTGCTCAGAAATAAAACTTACCTCGTATGAAGACACACAAGAATCTGCTTCGGTAAAAATCAAAGGTAGTTATTTAAAAAATCCCATTCACCTGTAAAGTTTTTATTTTCAATTTTTATAAAGTTACTTGAACAAGGAATATTTAGTGTTTTATTGTCTTTCCAGTTATGGTATATTCTCTGTTACTGAGAAGATGTAACAGAAATCAGAGAGAAATAAAATCAGTATTTATAAAATCACAAAGCTAGTGAAGTAGCTCAGAGTAGTAGTTTCAAGTATTAAAAACTTAAACTTATTTTTCAGACTGGCAAAATTTAAAGTAATTTGTATTCTGTGTAAGGGAGCATCACATTTAATGAGTTTGGCTCTTTGTATCAAAAGCTGGAAAATACTTAGAATAATTACCACAGGCACTTCTTCAGGAAACAGAGTTCATGGCTAATGTTTCAGGACTTTACTGAGCAGATCCACCTCATTTTAACACACAGACAACTCTAGCATGCCCCCACCAAATGCACGAACTGTAAAAGCAAACCTAACAAGGTGCAGAAGAAAACAAGCTAAATAAGCTGTACATTTCCTATGCTGTGATCCTCTGTTCTTTTTGAGACAAAAGACATGGCCATTATTTCATGTACCCCGTCACCAGAAAGGAAAACAAAGCCTTCTGTTTTCACGTGGTTTTAATGATGAAGTTTCAAAAGAGGATGCAGGCTCTTTCTTACCCATTCAGCGTGTATGACCCATTCCTCCTGAGTCTCATATTTGCAGATAAGAATCTTAGGAAAAAGTCCAGAATGAGGTGGTTTGTCCTCTGCAGCACCAGAATACAGGCACCTGTTTGGTGGTTGTGCTTTTTGTTCACCAGGGGATCTCTTTCCTGTTTCTCTGAGTCAGCAGCAGGGAACAATGCGAAACCACCACCGGAGCCACTGAGCAGGAAGCCCAGAGGAAACTGCCTGCAGCCACACAGGAGTCTGGAGGTGTACAATCTCCCCAACTGCACCTCTCACAAAACCTTGGAGCCCACTAAGGAAAAGCAGCAAAAACTCACAGAGAAATCAGAAAATACCTAAAGCTCTCCCTGCACGTGCAAGAATAAATTTTGTAGAAAGCTGTAGTTTATCAGCGAGCTGCTCTTCTTCTGAATAGCCTGATAGCAGCTTCAGATCTATTTCCTCCTGCAACTCTCACTCAAGCACTACCCTCAGAGCACCAGGCAACTAAACAAGAAGCCCTAGATAACAAATATTCAGCGTTTTTTGTTTTGGGTTTTTTTCTCCTCTGAGTATCAAGTTAGTAGTTACACGCGTGGAAAGGGACATACGATTAGTGGTTAAAAGGTTTATTTTCCTTGTAATAGGTTAAAACCAGGCAGATCTAAAGCCACGCTTGAATGCTGCAGGGAAAAATATCCTCTAGCAGTCCAGTGCTGGGCAAGCTGCCCTGCATAAATCACAGGACTGCACTGCCTCTGATGAGGCTGTCTTCCTGCCCTTTCTGTTCACCCTGCCATTCCCTGATAGCTGCAAACCGCACAGCTGCACAGCTTAATGTCCAGTGAGTCTACCACACAATGCAAAAATCACTCCAGGTAGTTGTTGATCATTTACTGTCTATGAGCAGATCAACATTGACTTAATAAATCACATGAAAAATATTTTTATCAATGGATGTTGAAATGACCATCACTTGTGGCCCATTTGAAACTGCTTTACGACAATGGGGAAACTGCACAATAGACAAATATAAAGATTAAATATTCACTACCTAAAAAACCAGAAGCAATCAATCCCACAGAACTCTGGCCTGAGTAAAACATTCTTATGTGAATGGCTCAAATGTCTAAAGACAGTATGCTTGTCAAGCTGCATTTTTATTTTAAGTAGTTTAACAGTTATAGAAAACTAGCCTAAAAAAAGGAGAATTATTTTATTTTTTTGTAGGTTCCTCAGTTTATACAGTTAAGTGTAATCAAGAATACCTGTATAGGGACTACAGATCGCAAATGCTGAGAGAAAAAGTGTTACATGGAACTACAGGCTGAAGAAATCAATGTGGTCCTGTTGATAAAAGGTAATGAGACAGAGCTGTGCAAACATGCTGCATCTGCAGAAATACTCAGCATCTATCTGGCCTAATCTGGAGCTCTGTGCCCAACTCATGGCACCCTAGTTAAAGGCAGATGCAGAATTAGCTGGAGCCCAGAGAGCATCAAGATGACCTGTCTTACAGATGCAAAAACAGAGGGAGAAAAACAAGCCAACACCTTCCAAGAAGGTAAAGAGAAAGAAAACAAAATGTTCTTCCTGCTGTGTCCATCACAAAGGCATTTGAATTAAGCAAGAAACACACCAGGTTAGGATTATTTTACTTGGTATGTGTGTATTTGGGTTTTAAGTACAGGAATAGATTGCAGAGTCTGCATTATCGCAGGCCTTTGAGATGATCTTGCTCCAGAGCTGGGGACAGAGTAGGTGACCTCTGCAGGTGTCTCTCATCCCTCCCTTTCTATGATTTGCTCCCAGTTGCAACTGGTAGAGGAAAATGAAAATTGTGCTGTGTAACCATAACACAAACTAGCTCAAGTCAAACCAGACTACAGCATGCTTTAGAATTTCCTGCTCAAAATAAGACAGAGTGGCCAGGACTCCAAATAGGTCCAATACATAACGAGCACAGTGGTGGCAGTACTCTGTTTTTATCATATATATTCTGAGAGAGAATGATACCTCATGTTCTCCTCAGCTTTACAAAGATCCTACCTCTGCACTGGCTGGTGCCAGGGCATCATTATTCCAGTTGCTATGGTCAGGGCCTGCTGTCCCTCAGGAGCTGGCCAAGATTCCCTATGGCCACAGAACAGCTCGGAGTCAGGTCCCTGCAGGCAGCTACCTACCCACCAGTGCTGAATAAAGCACAGACACATTCTTGGAAGCTCATCAAAGTAAACTAGGATGATTTATTTGGCTAAAAATTTAGAAAATTAAAAAAAGAAAAAAAAAGATTAAAGTTAATAGATAAAAAATTCTACGTAAAGATTTCTAAATGCTCTGCAAACCCATCTCAAATGAAAACTTGTACTCAGTTTTCTTTCTTGGAATATGAGATTTTAGAGAGGTCACCTAAATTCAGGCTCAGAGTAAAATCCAGGCTCTGGTATGTTTGCAGCTTTATTGGAAAGAATAGATACATGTGACAGTATAACTGAATCATATATGACACTGGGTTTTCTCTGGATACCTACTAATTTGCTTTGGAGGTGTAACAGCAATATGGAACATGGGAGCTGTGATGTGGTGGTGTCTAATAACTATTACTTAACAGCAATTGACTACTATTCTACACTGAAGAATCATATATTTTTGCAATTTAATAGAATAAAAAAAAAAGAGCAGACTGTCCCAGAACTTTTTTTTTTAAGCACCTTTCTGGATAGAAAATTTAAGCGATTTACCCGTGAATTTTCTGAGCATTTTGCTTTCACTGGCTACTTAATTTTTTTAAAAACTAATTTCAGAATTCTGCTGCTGAAAGCAGCTGCTGGTTTTTTCAAAACTCTGCTTCTGCAGAAAGACATCAATTCAGTTTTTTTCTTTTTCACTCCCCCATGCTCTTTCAGGATTACAGCAGCACAAGGGTATGTGTTCTTTAACATCTCCATCTGAAAACTATTATAGGAAACCAGCAACTAAATATAAACTGTCCAATCAGAGCCAGAGTCAGCCACATCGATGCTGGGATCCCAAAATGCTATCTTGGACAAAAGAACTTACCACAGAAACACAGCTAAGCCTACTTGCCAACGCAACCGCCTCAGAAACAATGAACTGCTGCTCTGCAGAGGCCTTCTGGAGAAACGTGTTTTGTTAACAGAGATTAAAAAGCCCCTTATTTTCAGTCAACATGAAGATGATAAACTCGCTGAATAGGCAACTCCACGGTGAGGCAATGTGCTGTAGACATTATCTTCTACAGTATTTGCAATTAGCTGCACCTAAAGAAATCCTCTTCTCCTCTCTCTCCCTACACGTACGCATTCCAGAGACCAAGCACAAGCTGAATCATCCTCACTGTGGTGAAGGCACATGGGAGAAGGGAAAACATCTTTATGTCTCCTCAAGATCCCTTCTGACAAATAAAGTGTTCGTACAGCCCACTTCTCTTTTATTCCCTTTCCCAAGCAGAATCCATAAACTTTAGCATGGATTTTTTGTTCTCAGGCTAAACATTCATCCAATTACTGCTCTGCTTCCAAGGGGAATTTCAACAGTACCATTTGGCCTAGTCATTCTGGACACTAGCTCAAAGAGCAGTTCTTTAGATAACATAAATTAGCATGGATGATTTAGCATTTTCAACCATGTCCCAGTTACTTTGAGCTTTGAAAACATCATTAAAAGATCTATTTCAATTCCTATTAAATAAATTCCCATTTAATAAGGAAATGTACATGTTAAGTAAAAGGCTGAGTACAGAAGAGAATAGCCAGTCCTCCACTACTTGGACAGACTTACAGTACACTCAGAGCTAAATTATTCATCCAGAGGGAGCTTTGCATATGAATGAAACATCTTTCTACATCTAAAAAGAAATACTCACTAGCAACCTCAGTTCTCCACATCTGGTCAGGAAAGAGAGGAGACAGAGTGCCCATATGTACCCTATTTGCCATGCCACGGTTTTCACAAGCATTAAAAAGTTACCTCTACAGTATATTTATTGTTATTTTATAGGCACATGTTGATTCTCTTTTGAAAAATCTAGTTGAATTTGTCTATTTGACTACTGAAGAAACAATTTACACTCTTTCTCCTGGAAAACACCCACTAACTTAATGCTTAGGCTTGTTTTCTACTGTCTTGCATCATAACTTGCATTTAAGGACTGTCCAAGTTAATTCCCAAGACAATCAGTGAAATACTGAACTGTTACAAGAAACAAATTGGAGGCTGCTTTTCTGGGCTGATTATACACTTACAGCACTGCACCAAACAGTGGGTCAGCCAGGTTTGCTTTACTTCTACCTAACTACTTACGTAATTCAGACTTAATTTAAACATTGATACTGGAGGAACAAAGATCTTCCATATCACTGTAAATTGTTGCTTGATAGGGAGTGAAAAAGTAAGAGAGGATCAGGAGAACAGGAAAGCTGATTCTAAGACATAGCTAGATGTAAATGTTATCCCCAGATTCTTCTGATTCATTTGGCATGTGAGGATAGTGCTGCCTCAGCTTCAGAGCTGAAGAGATTTCTTTGCCAAACTTGTAAAGAAATCCCATTACACTGGAGATTCTGGCTTAGTATTGAAAAGAAAGGAGAAAGCCCTGTGTAGGGATACTACAATGGTCAATTTATAAATGAAAGCTGTAATACATTTCCTATAGTCAAAGAGAAATCTATAATGGGAGAAGTCTATAATCTGCTTTTTAGGAGAAGATTTTTTGGTTTGAGTTTTCTAATGAATACATCAGGCAGTCCTGATTTAAAGCAAAAATGACAGCAGCACTGAAAGGGTTATTGCAAGCTGTTTATAATAAGCAAAGCAGGACAGCGTTGGAGAAAGTTACAGAACTGTAATAACAGAACAGCAATCCGCCTGGAAACGGAAAAGGGTGGGTGAGCAGTTTCTACCGGACCAGGGCAAAAGCCAGGGTTTATAAATTTAGAAAAAAATACACACCCACACAAAACGTCTCAAGTAAGAGGATAGGGGACAAGGGGAAAAAAAAGAAAGGAAAAAAAACCGCACACACCATTTTACAAGGCTTTTATATAAATTTTGCCTAATCATTCTTAATGGACATCTGCCCAAGGCTTAATACAGGAAAGACCAAGCTTTCAGTGTGTGCCAAACTGTCTGAAACACAAACCTCTGGCACACTGCCTGCTTTGATCCCCCACTTGGGGCAGTTCCCTGGAGATAGGCTTGGAGCAAATGAACACAGACACATCACCCTTTGGAAGGGCCAGCCAAAAGAGTTAATGTAAAGTTCAGTATTGGACTTCACGGTACTCAAGTGCATTCTTTTCTATTTACTTTAAATGATTTTTAGGTTTTAAACACAGAAGCAGCTGGGCAGAATTCAGTAGTTAGTTTTGCTGTTAGAGAGAGGTCCTTACACAGGGTTAACAAAAGTACTGTGGCAAAAGAAATGCTTCAGTGGGAGGTGAAGGCTCTGCCCTGATTCCCGCAGATGGGCACAGGGACAGCAGGTATTTACAGAACTCTGGCAAAGGGCTGTAGAGCATGAAGACCCCCATTCAGGTCAGCCCCCAAAACTCTGTCCATCTCAAAAGAAGTCTCATAAAGTAACATAAAAAATAGTAAGAGAAGATTGATGTTCTTGGCAAGAGCAGCGAGCAGGTAATTTAGAGCAGGCACTGCCCCCTCAGCCCAAGAACAGGAAAGAACTGTATGAGTTACCAACATGCTCCACCCAGCAAGTCCCAGTCGGTATAAAAGTCTCTGCTGCAAAATTTAGCTGATGATACAATCCAGGAGAAGTCTGGAAGTACCACAGAGGGAGAACAGGAGAGATATTTCTGAGAAAGAGCCTTTAGCTAAAATTAAACACGATCAGGCACATACAAATCCCTGAAGCCAACAAAACAAGCAGAAAGAAAAATAGTCAAGTTTTCTATGGCACAACTGGCTTCTTTCCTTTTATCCTTTTTTTTTATTTTAATTTAGCAAAGTGGTCTTACACTAAGGTGCAAAAAGCTACAAACATTTTCCAACTAAAAAAAATTTAAAGCTCAATTGATTTCATTAATAATGAAACAGTACCCAGATTCCAACAAAAAACCCACATATCCACATATCTTTTTAATAGTGAATACTTAAGAAATTAAGGAAGGAAATTCTTTAAACACTAAAAAAGGCTGTAATTTTGGTCAAATATAGAACAAATCATTAAAAACAAGAGGTATCAGGAAATGCAACTTGATAGCATGTGTATAAGTTTTATAAAACAGATCATGTGCCATACATAGGTGAGTACAACAGGTATACAATATATGCTCAGTCACTATAATATTTTAAATTTGAAACAAATCAAAAGTGCCAGGCCCTCACTCTGAATCTCCTTTTAAACCTGATTATAAGCTTGGTCTTGCACATCATTCCCAGTTTCCTCAAAGATTTATTTATTTCTTCCATTACCACCCTGAAAGTGCATGTACACCCTGAAGGGACTCTGGAATGCCCTGTCACAAGAGGGTAAAGGAAATTTACTTCAATCCCAAATTCAGAATGCTGATACAGATGCTTACTGCCAAGTACTATAAATTAAATTATTTATTCAAGGCATTTTAACATTTACAGCTGTAAACGAGGACAAATCTGGCAGCCATTAAGTCTTCTTTTGCAGTTCCTAATTCAGAAGTGTCTGTGCAAAAGTAAGCAAAAATGCTTACTTGGTAAGGGACACACTGATGAAGTCTCTGCACTTCAGTATCCAGTACAAATCTCAATAAAGGAACACTTCTGCACCCATACAGTTGGCTTTGACCTAAGGAATTATGTGTGGAAACTGGGGGTGGGACACCAAGACTAGCAACAAGCAAGTGTAAAACCAACACACACATTACAGGAAAACAATTACAATCAGAAGCTCTAAGCTAATCTATCAGTTGCTGACTGGTATGAAAAGAGGACAAAAGTGGACACTTGAGTATATCAGGAATAAATTCTGATCATAAAAAATAACATCCTGCATTTGTAGAGTCACTTATCAGACATCCTTTATGGTTTACCTTCAGAGAGGAGCAAATTGACTGTCTCAAAAGAAATAAATGGAATATTATTTTTGCAGATTATCCTGTACTTCAAATTAATGGACATAATGAAACAGCTTCTCTGAAGTGCTAAGTGAAAAATACTTTGTGTGTCAGTGGCAAAGGCAGCAACATAAATCATTTGAACACTGGCTTTTTTAGGCAATCCTAACAAAGCCCTTGCCAAATTTGACTTTAGCTGCTGTTACTCACATTTTTGCTAGATGCTAAATGTTCAACAAAAAGTCTTTGTAGACAAATCCCAGGCATAAGCCCAGTCATACATCCTTCAAAGAAAGGCAAGAATACTTCACCCCAGTCAGAGTCCGGACCTCATATTTGAGAGCATCGGAACATTAACTAACATTTACATAGCACTTTTGGAAATTTTAACCGCACTCTGGAAAAAAGCCCTCAGTCCCTGCAACCTGTGTCAGTGATTGTCAGAGTCATTAGAGTGGAAAAACCCAGGAGGAAATGGTTATAAAGTGAAGCAGATAAAAGGAATCTATTTGGAAAGAGAATCAGAAAGTCAGTGCTGTTTCTGTCTTTCCCCATTACTGAGGATAAGACAACACAAGGCACCATCCACACGCTGCCTTTTCATTGTGTTTGCTCAGGCACAGCAGTGAATGGGAAAACTCTACTGGACTTTCAAGATCAGAGAATATAAAATTCTAGCTAGCTATAGAATACTCCCTGATACTTAAACAATTTAAGGCCAGGAACAAAAAAATTGCTACATCCACCAGCTGGCATCCTCCACTTTGGTATCTCTCTTCCTGAGGTGTAAAGCAGCAATAAAAACACTTAGGGAAACACTCAGGCAGTCAAAAGAGCATTTAGGATTTAGTGGGATGAAGCGACTAACGCAAAGCCAAACATCAAATGAAAGAAAAATGTAATTCAGAAATCTCCAACTCTCAATTCAAACCTCAGTGCCTAGGCCTCCTGCCTTTCAAAATACCTCTTACATGAGAGAAACTGCATCTGAGTTCCCAGTAACTGCCCTTCATTCTCTCATCTGTGGGCACACACACACCCACCTTCTCGCAACATTTTTCCTGAACATGGAACTCAGCTCTAAAGGCAATATGGTAGACAAAGCTTTTAAGATTCTTACTTTATATACTGCCATTCTCAAGTGGAAAAAAAAGAACAATAAGAAATTGTACAGTCACTACTAAATTTCATCCAAACTTTGCACAACTGATGCCTGCCACACTTCTGTTTTTATAGACTTACAGTGACAAGTAGTCCCTTGAGCTTACAATGGGAAAACCTACAATGCAAGGCAATCCCTAACTCCCCACTTACATAATGTATCCCATCCTGTATGCAGTCTTATATCATAAAAGCATTTAGCCTAGAGAATTGATCTTAAACACCGTCAGAGACATGGCAATACACTTCTTCAGTGGCAACAGATTGATCAGGGAGAACAAAGCATCTTGGGAATGAAACATCTTCCTCCTGGCAAAACATGGAGCAATTCAACATTAAAAACAGAATTTCCAAGCTGCCAGTGTAATTCTTGCCCTTTTACTCTGCCATTACCCAGATGAAGGACAATTTAAGGAGAACAAGTAATCTTGAAGACCCAGGTTAGATGAGAACCAGTTTTGGCTGAAAACCAAGGAGTGACTCAGTTTAAATTTTAAAATTAACTGCCAAATTAACGAAGTTAAAAAACTTCTTATGACAGGTTAGAGTTACCTGAAAGCCATGTTTTGCAGTTTTTAACATCCTTTCTTATGAAAGGTTCCTGGAAGATTTTAACCATCATCAGTTTAGCCCCACAAGCAAATATAATGATCAAATACCATTTTTTCCTTCAAGCATGACTAAGGATACTCATCTCATAGCCCACTCTTTCCTCACAAAAAATCTCTTCCACCTACATATCTTAATTAAGACTGCAGTTTTGTTACACTTCCCTTCTTTATGGATTCCATTTTTACTTCTTCCAAGATTTAAAAGGAATACTAAGAGTAAAGTAATCTGTTTTAACATTTCTAATTGTGTCTACCAGTCTGTTTCCATCAGAATACAGCTTCATTAACTGCAGTGGGTGAAACACCGACATGACATTCACAAAGGCTGGGACTTTACTTTCAAGAAGAGGCTGGGTACCTGCTTGAGTCATTCCTTCTATGCACATAAAATAGAATTATTACTGAATTTCAGTTTACACCCCAGAGATTTTAGATAAACTTTGAGTGTTTAAAGCTTGCTCTTTGGGGTCACAATCACAACGTTGCTAGTTTGCATTTGTGATCCAGGAGAATTAATTCAAAATCAACCATTAAACGCACTCGAATTTTTCGTTCCCATCAGATGGGCAAAAGAGAGCCTGTACAGCAGATTGAGAAAGGTGATTCGCCTTACATTCTATTCTGTAGTATCTACTATTTATCTAATGTCTTATTGTTGTTGCTGTTGTTACTTACTTCCTTATTTTGCTTGGATTTTTAATGCAAGTTCATGTAACTTTGCTTGAAGTCACTAAGCTACAGTAATCAAAGCAGTCTTGCCTGCAGTGCTGTGAACAGGACCCAAGCGACAACCAAGCTAATTAGCATGGAATTTTCTAAGGTCAATTAGCACATCATTACCCAGGCCATTTACATCCCTGCAACGTGGAGCGTTCTCCAGCTTTAGACAGCGGAATGGGACAAACACGGATTAAATTGCTTAGGATCAAACAGTACAGTGAGTTGGTGAGTAAGAGTTTAAACTCCAGTAGCTCGAGTAGCTCATAATGGGCCATTTTCACACTATGGCCACATCCTGCTGACACCACCTCCTGTCAGATGCTGAAAGAGAGAAGGAGCAAGCCTATCGAGCAGGAAATGTTAACATCCGCTTACACCGAGGAAATCTCGTTTCTTTACTTTAATGAAACAAAAAACAAAGGACCAGTTAATAAAAAATGCCTAGCTGTATGTCCACAGTCACATAATTCAATAAAAGTGAGAACTAAGAATAATCAGCACCTATAGCCATAATACCTTGAAGCAAAATTTAAATAAAAAACAAACAAAAAATCCCCACAAAGTAAACCTCCCAACCAAGACACAGTACAGGTGTCCTAAACTTGCTTCTAGATCAATAAGCAAAACTTTAGGAAGTATCTAACGAGAGCAAAGTTTTAAGGGATATGACTAGGGTAATAAATAAGGATTTTTTTTTTTTTTGTCCCCTGGATTTTAGACATGTACTGCACAGCCCATACCCAAAAGGACATACGTTAACGTGATTTTGGGCATGCAGTGTCAACCAAGCCACGTTCCAAAACGCAGCAGTCCAAGACTGCTGCACACACAGGTTGTACAGGCATCCTTACAATGGCATTTGCTCTGCTAGCCCAGACAAGCAAGCCAGGCAAAGACTGCTAGGTTCAGCTCCAGGTGAGGAGAGAAGGAAACCTCTAATAACTGGAATTCTTTCTGCCTCCAGCAGAGCTGGCATTTCTTCCCCTACCTATCCAGCCTTCTCCTTATCTATAATTTGCAGCCATACTCACTCCATGATTGTATTTAACCTTTATATTAAACTCTCTTTCACATCAAACAGCAGCACAGGGTCCTTCAGTTTTGCACGTGCCCCTGTGACAGCTGAAAGGCCGTATAAAGAAATGGTACAAAGCAAATTTAACGTTGCATGGTTTCTCCAGCTTTGACCTCTCCTAACTCCAACCCTCACCTCTTTTCTCCACATACTCCAAAAAATAAGAAAAATCATCACTGTGTTTTAACGCCACACATCACCATTACAAGTCAACTTGTAATGATGTAAAATTGTTGTAAAACAACCTCCTTTTCTTATTTAAAAATTTGGGGTAGTTCATAATTCATAAAAACACTCCTGTTTTTCCCTTCTGACAACTAATTCAATGAAAAATTATAATTCATTGATCTCTATCGCCAGACTCTCCACATGCTAGAACAATAATGGATTATCTGCTTGTTTTAGAAACAACAAAAAAAACTCACATTGATAAAAAATAAGATAAAGCTCAGCTTGGAGCAGTGAAAATTAGGAAGGGATATTATACTTCTGCTGTTAATCTTTAAAAATACACCCATTTGAAGTTTAAGTGAAGAAAAGCTTTATTCTTCAGAAGTGATAAAAATCCCGAGGTTCTTCAGTTTTCTATGAAGCATTACCAGTTTAGCTCCTATCCAGACATAATAGCTCTTATAAAGCTTTGCTGCAGGTTGTCAGCGTTTTATTTCATTTTGGTTTTTGTATTAGCAGCATTCCATTTTCCTCATACACTGCAGTTCTGTAAGGATACATACATCAAATAATTAGGATCATCACCACGAGAGGTGCCTTATCTCTATCTCTGAAGGTGGAAGTGCCAAATAAATTATTATGTAGGTACCTGTGAAACACACTACATCTAGAACCCTTGTCTCATCCCTTATTCTTTCTGCCCCTTCCAGTTCCCTCATCTCCTAAAGGGCAGTTGGTATTTTGGACTCATGACCTGGCTTAGAAACAGCACTGCAACACTCGATTATTTGCTCACACAGGTCATCATTTTTATTAACTTAATGATCAAAATAATTTCAAGTCCACATACCACAAGGTTCTTCCACTTACACACATTAGACTCAGGCTTGTTGTTAAGGCTATAATTTCATTCCTTTTCACTCCCAGTTCACATATTTTGGTGCCATCACAGAAACTCCAGTTAGTTCCCTTCTGTGGGACCAGCAACTCTGCTATTGCAGACTCTGTGACAACATAGAGGTAATTCATATTACAAGTCAGGCAGAAAGTAATGATGTGCTATACAGAAAGTACATGGATTGTGTATTTGCAGGAATATTTTTATGTAAAGTTCCACCTTTTACCTTCAGGAATTTTCTTAAAAGTCCATCACTGTGCTCCCCAAAAACTCTTAAAACAAATTTGACAAATCCCACAAAAGCACAGAAGCAAGTGCTTGAAGAGGAAAAGTGACTGTAGAGAGTTTTGTCTAAGCATATTAGAAACAGTTATGTCTCAATCTTTATTTGTTGTGTTTTGTTTATTTGCTGTGTCTTGTCCATCTCTATAGACAGTATCAATTTAAAAGGTCTTTTCTTTATTTTACCTTGTGAAATAAAGGTGTAAAAAACCTGCCATGAACTCAGATAGCTTTTTGAGAAGATAGGTTTTTTTTTGTGACTATTTTTTTTGCCTGACTCAAAATTACACTAAATCACTTGTGTGCTCTTTCCTGATATCCAAAAAAAGATCAGACCTATCCAGGTTGTTGCACTGCACTATCCTACAATTACACATATGCCACAATCCAAGAAAGGTTATAACATTTTAAAATGCTGCAGAAGCATCCAGCAGCAACCTAAAACAATCACTGGATTTACAAAGAGACGAGATATGCATAAAAGAAAATACTTTCTTTCAGCAAAGAATCAGCAATTACTCATGTAAACACGGACAATTTACCAAAATTTCTTTTCTCCAAGCTGCTGCTCTAAGGAAGTACTAATGACATTTAGGAAGAAACTTGCAAATGAAAAGAACATGCCACACAGTTCTTAAACTCAGCAAAGAATCCAGTTTACCCCTATTCAATACTGAGACATTTAAGAACTCAGGATTTTTTTTTCTCCAAACAATCATGAAAAGTAATGAGCTGGCACAGAGGTCATGCTATCCACTATTAATTTTCTTTAATCAAGAACAAGATGCTTTTAAACCTATAAACTGGTATTTAACTTTGCAACACTATGCAACTCTACTCTGTGCTATGGATTTGGAAATGCATCCTGA
Source organism: Thryothorus ludovicianus (assembly GCA_013397245.1). Classification (NCBI taxonomy): domain Eukaryota; kingdom Metazoa; phylum Chordata; class Aves; order Passeriformes; family Certhiidae; genus Thryothorus; species Thryothorus ludovicianus. The sequence continues at coordinate 825,456 of VZTB01009117.1, read as the reverse complement.
AGTTGGAGAACAACATAACCTAAGCACAAAAAGCCTGCACTCCCCCTAATTACAGATTCAAATGGTGGCTGTGTGTGGAGCCTCTGGAATAATTACAGTCCTTACTGGTACACTCTAAGGGATGATATATCGAGTAATTTAGAGGGAAACAAAAATAGAATAAATCTTCTAGTAGTAAAGATACTGCTGTGAAAGGATCTACTTTTTCCATTACAAGAAGTTTATAATATTCATCTGGTTTTCAAATGTGGAGGTATTATTCAACATTTAAATTAGTATTCCTAGAATGAGATTTGTCTAACAGGCTTTTATTTGCTGAACAAGTACTGTGAGGAACCTGAAAATTACTGTTACTGCATTCACACCATCCTCATTCCAAACCTGCATCTTCTACTCTTGGGTCTCATGCTGTAATTGCCCTATTAATTTTCAATCAAATAATAAACTACCTGCAGTGATCTCACCAAGAAAGCTGCCAGCACATGTAGCTGATTAAACAGTTGCTCTGGAAACTTCCTCTTACCCAGAACCTGAGTTAGGGCTCAGTTCTAGCGGGCCAATGAGCGCTGACACTTGATGCACAAACTGCCAAAGTCAGGAACAAGAAATGTACCATCACCTTCACATGGGATACTGCTGGAATCCAGAATGCAGAGAATATTTCTCTGCATGTTTTAAAGGATCCAAACCCTCTTACAAATACTGTTTTTAACCTTTGTCCATGGAAAGGGCTTCCAAGGCTGTGGGATGAGACAGAATTTTCAAGAATGTAAATTAGATAATAGCATAATATGTAATTTATCACAGGGTGAGAAACGTAGAGTTTTGGGTTTGTTAGAATGGTAAGTAGATGAAGACAAGATGGCGGATCCTTGTCATTTTTAGGCTTCTTCCTCCTTCTCCATCTCCTCCATATTCTCCTGTGTTTGGGTCACTACATGATTGGTTGGAATTTGCCACAGTACAAAGTTATGTGAATAGAAGTTTAATTAGTAACTGGTAGAAAAGTAGAAATAATGAATGTTCTTGGTGATAATCGGGTAAATTAACTTTAAGAGAACCTTGATTCTGTGTGTTAGAGGCTCTTTGGTGTCCTTTCTCCTTTATGCCAGGCTGGTGTAAAGCCTGGAGTGCAGAAATTCCTGATAAGGAAAGAATAAACAACCTGGAGAACAAGAACAACCAAGAATCCCATTCATTTTCTACTTAACAAGGATTTAATGAAAAAGGCCTTCCCTAACAGGGAAGAGACATGTAGGAGAGGTAGAACTCCTACAGGATATACAGTAAATATTTGAGCACATGCTCATTTTTTAGAATCAGTAAGTGAAGGAAAATTGCTCAGTTAAGCACAGAGTGTAACTTTCTCTAGTATCAGTACCTGGGCCTCCTAAGAGCATCCTCTAGAGGATAATGGCCCTGAAATCTCATGAAGACATGTTCATTGTGTGCATTGAAAAGCTCAGTAATAGGAAGGAGTTGCTTCCATGACCACATTCTTTGAGACATCTTGAGAAATGAAAACTTACATCATTTCCACTTAATACTCAGAGACCAGCACACAAAGCAAAAAAACATTCACAGTTATCTGGCTGGTTACCCTTAAAACTGCAAAGCAGGTGATGCAAAGAATTCTCACTCTAAGGTTTCTCTAGAGGTTTAAGCAGCTCATATAAGAAGACAGGTGATATGATTAGCTGACAATTCCATTCTGAGAAGAATACAAAGGCTGTGCCACCCTCATAACTCAGAAAGGAGTAACATTATTCTCCAGTATTATAACACTTATTAAAGCACACTAAAGGAATAAAATATCACAGCTCACTGACTTTCCTACATGAGAAAAATAATTTGGGGGAACATTGTTCACTCATAACATCATCTAACCTGACTGCAACAGACTTCACAAAAAACCACGCTGAAGCAACACAGAGCTTCATGACAACATCAAGATCAAATTTCAGAGTGGCTGGCACCACTTTATCTTTCTATAAACCTGTCTGATTTCAAAGTCCCTAATATGCCAAGGGCTACAAATTTAAGTGAAGTGACCCTTTGTACAAGGGAAAGAGATCCAAATCACTCAGATGAAGCCCTGCAACAAACAAGTAAGATGCCCTCAAGTACATATAAAGCAGTAAATGGAGGGATATTCAGGGCTTGAAGGAAAGGCTGTGCACCTTCTAATGCAGCACAGCAGCTCTCCTTATCTGCCCCTCACCCTTACCAGCACCATGACCCCCAGAGCTGCTCCCCCCCTCCAACCCTCCCAGTCTCAGACACTTCCTGTCTCCAGTGGCATTTATTTTTCAGCCCTCAAGATTCCTTTCTATACGTTCCAGGAACCCTCTAGCCATCCTCTGTCCAGATGGCAGACTACAGATGAAGGGAACAGGGTCTTGGAGAGTCTTTTCTTGGCCTGCTTCTCGGCAGCCTGCTGGAACTCAGAGGCAGGCTGAGTCTTGCACAGACAAGGCTCTGTTGCGCTGCAAAAGCCCTTCAATCCCTCTCCACAGTTTTCCTCAATGCCCTCTTTGTCTTCAAACAAATTTGTCTTAAACCTTTTAACGGCCTCTGCTTTCCAGGGGCACACTTTACACAATCTACTCCCTACAAAGCTGCAGAAAGCCAATAAAAGGGCAAAGGAATGGGGTCTGAACAGACAACCAGAGCCTCAGTTTTTACTACAAAGCAGATGCTACTTTGACAAGCAGATGCAGAAGAAAAAGGTAGATGATAGGTCTGAGTCCTCTTGATCCCTGTCATCTGCAGGAGATTTTCTGGAACATGATAGAAACACAAGTTTATTACTCACTTTCATCAAGGATCATCACCCTACAATGAACTATTTTCAAACTCTGACTCTCCTAGATCACTAGTCCTTAACTCTGAAACAACAGAACCAGATTATTCTGTAATCAAAGACCAACAGAGCGTCTCTCTCACCAACATTATACATTCATGTACAAGCTTCAGAGAATGATTGACAGCCCTTGAGAAACTAAAAATTTTACCAAAAAAAATTCTTTTAAAAGATTTTTGATTCTCTTTTTTTTTCTTTCCAACTGAAGCTTCACTGAACAAGTTTCATAATTTTTAGTAAGATCTATTCATGACTGCTTTGACTCTATTCATATCAAAGGCTATGACATTACTTGATTTATTATATATATAATGTAACACCATTTTCAAGAGCCAAGAGGGTTTAAATCTGAAATAAAGCTGGATGCTTTGGAGTAGAATACATTTAGGCATAAACTATTCTAAAATCAAATGCAGTAAGCAAAGCCAGTTCCTCATTCTAAGACTGGAGCTGTCAGGAAAGCTCTAATGTAGCTCTTGGCTAGAGAGATTACTTTAGGAAATGAGCTGCAAGAGAAAGAACAAATTGTAGAACTTCAGTAAAATCCAACAGGGAGAAGTTACAGACAAACTGCACAAAAAATTTCTCAGTTTAATATAGGACCTTAAAAATTCAGCCAAAAGGAAAAGAACAGAACAGTGTACTGGTGGCAAAACATGTCTTTGCCTTTTGAAGGTCAATACAAAAATGTATCTTCCTTGCGAGGGGAAGTAACACAGTCTAGAGGCATGGAACCACAATGGCAATGGCATTCTTCAGTCTAATTCTTGATCTTTTAACTTTATCACTGATTTTGGAATCTAGTTGACTATGTCCTTCTATTGCTTCCATCATTTGCATGTCAAAATACGGCCTATGAGATGTTTCTTTAGTCTCATTTTGACCAGAAAATAAAAAACACATACAAAAACTATCTTGAAGTAAATTCACCACTCCTTTGAAGGACACTTTGAAAACAAAATCCTATAAATAAGCTGTACGAGTTACCCTGGCTAGATTTTTATCACATATACTATGTTTTTATTTTTCTTAGCATTTCTACATTACTAGAAATAATCTTTTTCAGAGACATATATAAAAAACTTATAAATAATCTCAAAATAGTTTAAATCCTTTTCATATAACTCCTTTCATTTTTAAGGGGTGTGATCTATTTGCTTGTTAGTATACTACAATATACTAACTGCACGATAATATCCACAGCTCCTCCCACAAACATTAAGGATTGTCTCATTGAGATTTATCTGCTCTTATGAAATATCCACGTGTGATTTACAGTAATTTACTGTGTAATAGGTGTAGCTGATGAACTGGTTTTAAGTTCCTGTCTTATCTCTTCCCTTCTTAAGTTCCTCAACAGATTAAAAAAGGTGCAGCTTCATCAGAAATTATTTGATTCGATATATACATCCACAATCAATGGTTGGCTACACCTAATTACATATCACCTAATTACATCAACTTAAAATCTGACCTAGAAATTATGATATTTAAAATTGAAATCAGTTACCAACCACCCACAAACCTTACCTAATATGAGCGACATAAAACACAGGTGGAATGGACCAGGTACTAAGATCATAGAAAATTAAGTCCAACAGCTGTAGAGTCAATACAAGGTAAGAGGACACAGCAAACCACTCCCATCATGATCCAAGGCTCCCATCCATCCCCTTGCCCCTGGGAAGATGGATTTCAGGGTTTATTAGACAGACACTGGGACAAAAGCTGGATTTGTGAGGGTGGTTCACAGAGCAGAACAAAATCCAGCAGCAAGTGCAGTGTCACATTTGGCCTCTGACCTGAAGCCATGCCATCTGATGACACCCCTGGCGTGAGCTTTCACACCAACCTTTCCCTAGCTGACTCTCTAGCCAGCATGTGTCTAGAAAACTTTACAGGAGAGTAAGAACGTGGAATGAAAAGAAAAAAAAAAATCCTTCTAAAACTCATACAATGCGTTAAAGAAAACCTAGGGAAAACATACAGAATTTTACTTCCTCGAGAAGGCCAAGGGAGGGAGGGAAAGCAGAGGGACTGAGGGAAAGCAGAGAAGCCAGTGACTGCTTGGACACCTGTACAGACAGTCATCCACCAGGACACACCCAGAGAGCAGAGAACAAATACAAATGAACACGTTGTGATTAATGGAGATCACAACTGCTTTAGCTGTTGAATTCTGCATGTTGTGGCTTTTAAAGTAGGATGAGAAGTGCACATGCCTGGTCCAGCAGCTACAACTAAGCTAACAGCCCTAGGGGCAAGTAAATGGGCAAATAATTTTGCACTATTTTTGGCAAGTTATTAGGAAATAAGATGTTGCTGCCTTGGAAGTTAAGCATTACTTTCACATCCCTGTTTTTAATTCTGTTTTTGAAGTTAAGATCAGCCTAGCATTTAATGTGCAATGACCATTCTCTTGCAGCTCAGCATCACGGAACTCAGCACAAAAAACTCCAATAGACTGCAGGAAGAGCAGGAACAAAAGGCTAAAGTTCATATTGCTGATCTCTCAGTTTTATGAGAAACTAGGTCTACCTATGTCATGAAAATAATGTAAGATAATCATACAGAAGATGAGACATGAACCCTATGGACTAGTAAGCTTGAAAAAAGGAGATGCTGAAGCCACAGGCAATTTTATTATAGCATGTATCTTCCCAGTAATGATATTTTCCACCATCACCCTTCTCTCTTTGTAAGCTGCAGAGGGATTTCCACACTGATTATAAGCTAAATAAATGGCTACACAGCATTTCTTTCACATTCTATACTGAAAATAGGACTTACACAAAAATTGACCATAAGGGAATCCAGCTAAATAGTCACCAACTGCCTATGACATTCTCCAAGGATTAGGCTACACTTAGACCCTTTTCCATATGTATTCTCTGCCTTACATTGGTATGAAGCTATTCAAATAGCAAAGTTTTTTTAAATAAAGCAACTACGATCTTTTGGCTAATAAGTGCTAAGAAAATCTTTTTTCTGAGAGACCAGTATCCTGTTACCAACACAAGAATGCCTCTGAACTTGGGTGGTTTTGTCAGTAGAGCATTGGCCTGTGTAATATATAAAAAAATTAAGTATTTACCTCTAGTAAAATATACCCCTTAATATCCTTGCCTTTATTAACTCAATTTGCCCTGGCACTCCCTGTCAAAATCACCATTTCTTTGAATGGGAAATGAAATCCTTTATCCAACTCTACAGACAGCCATTGGCATTTAGAACTGACTGCTATGGAACCACTCACTGTTACAAAACTATGGATTATGCAAAAGCTTGCATCTACAATATTTTTAAGTGATTGATATTGCTATGGTTTTCAGAAAAAAAAGGTATTTTCTGCTATTGCTGATAAAGAGAATGGGTGGAGTACTAAGAATCCTTGGAAACCAGACAAACTACACTGGCAGAAGCAGCAGGAGAGAACAGAAAGAATTCCTGCCCATACAATGTGTCAAGTAATATCTGTGGGGGAAAAAAATCTCCATGATTTCAAGCTCACTCCACCACCCTGCTCATATTACTTCATTTTTTTGCAAGTCAAATGTCTGTTCTGAGGTTGCGGCTCAGAAACCTAAAATAACATTATATTACAGAGAAGGGCTCTTCAAACTGCCAAAACAGCCCCCACATCTTCCCAACCAACAGCCATATCTACTCAGCTAGTGTCAAACAGATACTTGAATAAAATAAATTAAAAGGATACCTGGGGGGGGGGGAAAAAGTGGAACCCAGAGAAAAATAAATTTTAGACAGTTTTTAGTGTGTCAAGACTGTGACAGCATCTGAGAAAAACTGAAGCTTAAAAATTTGGCTCTGCCACAGATCCAGCAAGATGCAGAAGCATTACAGACTGGCTCAGCCACCAGTGTACACAAAGTCTAGAAATGACGTGCACTCTGTCCAGAGAGGCTCTTAACTCATTGTAATTTGGCATAAAGCACACCTGCCTTTTAGTGCATTTGCCATATGCTATTTTCTGTGCCTAAAACTGGAGAGGACCATCAGATAGGGCTGTAGTAACATTAGAAAGAGAGAAAATGGATTCCTGATATGCTGTCTCTGTACTAAGTTTTTATCAATCCTACTGCCTAATCTAGGGAGACTTCTGAAACACAGATTTAAAAAAATCATAGCCAATTTCTCATCTTTTGCAGACATCACGTGCAAAGCATGAAAGAAATTATATGATTTAAATTTTAAAAAAATGTTTTACAGCTTCAGGGCAAGTCAAGCACAGAGTGACAAGATAGATTCTGCAGAAAAGTACTACATAAGTCTCTTGTTCTAAACACATTGAGGGCAACATAGGAGTCTACTGAAGAAAGAAAAGAGGGAAACAGCATTTGTAATGAGAGTTTAGTAAACTCCTATCCTCAAGTTTTGTTTCATGCAAATATATGAGGCAAAAATAGATTACTAACACTTGTTAGGTTCCATCAGGAAAGGCTAGCTTGAAGTAGAAAAGCCTAACAGGAAAGACACTTGGGATTTTGGTTTTCTCTCTCTGCTGCTATTTCCTCCATCCACTCCTCCTTTCCCTTCTTCAGCTAAATTCCTTCCCAGCTTCTGTATGCACAGTACCAGCTCATGTCCACACATGCCTGTGCTAGTTAATGTATAAAATTGCCTTACCAGCAGCAGCGCAGCTAGCAGATGAGGAATTCCATTCCAACAAAACCAACAGCGGGGGATTTCCGACAAGACGGCAATAGAGTAAAACACGGTTCAGATACTCAGAGAAACATGGGAAGCCCAAGATAACTGATTACTGAAACACAGCCTGAAATACCAGTAGCACTTTTCCAGAATTCAGCAAGATGCAACTTCTGGCAGGCAAAGTGAAAAACAGAAAAAGGTGCTCCTCTAGAGAACAGGCACACATAGCTCATACTTGAAAATACAGCTACACAAAAGAAAGAAAGAAATAGGCTTTCTGCCTTTCTTTAATCTATCAGAAGAAATGTTATCTATAGTTTCCTCCTCTTCTTTTAGGGTAGGACTGTTTAAAATAAAAAAAAACCAAACCTCCTCCCAGCAAATGAAGAGTTAGCAACTATTTTGATAATGCTTTTCTCTATCTAGTTCTGCCGACCTTTCAAGTCGGTTTGGAAGCAAAGAAACAGTAATACTAAAACAATAAATAAGTAATGAGAACTACTTTTTCCAATCCTTCCTTTTCTCTTTCACAACATTAATTCCAGTGACTCAGACATATTACAGTCCAAAATATCTGCTGAGTCTGTTGCTTTTTCTAAAACTTAACTCTCTTTCTTGAAAAGGGTTGAAACAGTTGGTTTAAACCTATTTTGTAAGATTTCATAAACTCTATTCATCTTTCTACTTACTAGACAAGAGGGAAAAATTCCCAGCCACAGAGCCTTAAAGCTCCACCTCGTGGAAGATGCCTAGAATATTCCAGGAGGCTTCAGGGGGAGAAGGACTTTAAACCAAGCTTACAGGTAATGTGACATCCTTCACATTGACGTTTTTCATCAATCACACAGTAAAATAACCTCTTAAATGGATTCTGCACCACTAGAAAAACAAGCAGTGGGGGACTACCAATAAAAAGAAAATAAAGGGCTGTAACTTGAGTCCTGTGTCCTGTTCTGGGGCCCACACTGCAAGAAAGATGCTCCAGGAGTGTGTCCAGAGAAGGCAGGAGGGCTGGGGAAGGTTCTGAAGCACAAGTCTCATAAGAGCAGCACAGGGAGCAGGGGTGGTTTAGCCTGCAGAATAGGAGGCTCAGGGTGACCTTACTGCCCTCCACAGGGATCTGAAAGAAAGTTGTAGCAAGGCGGGGTTGGTCTTTTTTCCCAGGAATCAAGAGATAGGACAAGTGGAAACAGCCTCAGGCTATGCCAGGAGAGGTTCAGGTTGCAGATCAGGAAGAAATACTTCACTGAAAGGGTGGTTAAGCATTGGAATGGAGCTGCCCAGGCAAGTGATGGAAGTGGTGAAACCATCACCTCCCTAGCAATGTCCAAGAAATGACTGGACACAGCACTAAGTGCTATGGTTTAGTTGGTATGGTGGTGTTTGGTCTAATGTTGGACTCGATGATCTTGGACTCTTTCCCAGCCAGAATGATTCTGTGAAAAGCTGATTTTACTTTGTGGCAATGCAACAGTCATCCTGCACTGAACCAGCTGATAGCACCAGCAACAGTCCAGTACACATCTTGCTATCACCTTGTTTGCTGGTTCTTGTGCATTGGGCTTACTCTCTTTGCAAGCAGGAAAACAGAGAATCACAGACAGATGATTCACTTGGACAAGGAGCTGACAACCACAGAACAGACCAAGCCTGACAGCAAGAATGGATGAGTGGCTAACAGAACTTACAGTCAATGCAGTATTGCAAGGTAATTTTACACAGGTGTTCCAAAATCTATTCACAGTTCCCCCTCCAGCCACCTATTACACACTCACTCAGCTGAATGCTTGTGCTGAGACCAGCTTGGCACATCCACATCCTGCTGTTCGAGGTTGTGCAGCGCCGGGACATGAAAGCACACCGAGCTGGTACTGCCCTCTGCTGAAAGAGCCTGCACGGGAAAACTGTAGAAACTTTTAGTCCATTCTTCCTTGCTTTTCCTTCTTCCTGAAAGCCTTTAAAATATCCAAGGTTCTGTTTTATCGTGGGTTTTTTCCTACTGCTTCTTCCTCAGGAGGGCTACAAAGATGTTGCAGAGGTTTCTAAGTTTACATACTGTAATACCAGCACACACAATCTCCAGAAATCAGAGCTGCTGTGCTGAAGCACTGCAGACACAGCTCATGTTTTTAGCAATGTAAGCACAAACAGAAAAACATTAAAAAGAACAGAAAGTGAGTCATTCAAAAATAGACCTATAAAAACTGAAATTTTTCCTTTGTCATCTGGAGTACAGCAGTCATACAATGGTGTCATGAGTTGTTCTTTGCGCAGCAAAACCAAGATACTTTAAGAACATACACCCATATCCATTTAATACTTGGAATTTGTAAAATTACCATCATTAGTAACTAATTACTAACAGTTATCACATTACTTTCTCTGATAAGAACTTTGCAACGTTTCTGTTCTTGCTCAGCTGCTCCACTTTGAGATTTAGACATTCAGAACAATCTGAAAGTCCGAATACCTTAAGGACTGAAATACTGTACCAAATGTGAAAGCGCACTGCTTTTAGCAACGAAATAACATCTGGCTGATCTATACCTTTGCTTGGAGCACGAAGTTGGGACTGCTTGACTGCAGGGAACACAGAGGGAAAATGTGAACCCTGCAAAGCGAGGGCAGCGCATCCCCGCAGCTCGGCGGGGAGCACGGAGCCGCTGCCGGGGCTGCAGAGGGAGCCCGCTGCCCGCAGGTCCCCGCTCCGGAAAGGCGGCACCGTCCTGTCACTCACCGCAAGCCAAAGCTTTCATTTCTCAGCAATGATCGCACCGGAAAAAAAAGAACGAGTACTCGGCAGCCAAGGAGGAGAGGGTCCGAGGTGTGGCTGCACGGTTTCCTTTGAATGGGGATGTTAAAAGAGGTGCTTGTTTTAAATTACACTCAATATTTTATTCTCTAAGCTTCAACTCCAAATGACCATTCACTTCACACAGGGCTTCTGTGGAGGACATCCTTGGTTGTTCAGTTAACATCCTGGTTGCCCCCTTTACTTAAAAAAAACAAACCAACCCAAACCCAAACCAAAAATACCCCTTTTACTACAAGAAACATATTTGCAGCCTCCATGAAGTCCTTATAATTTTCACTGTTGATGGCTGTTATCAAAATGAGCCCAGATACAGCAGAACAAAACATTAAGTTTATTAACAGATTTCAAAACCAACATGAGATTAAATATACCCCATCAACTGGGTGAAGCTATTAAGTCTTTATTTAAAACAGAAAAAAAGCCTCACTTATACAGCTTTTCTTCCAAAATGCAGAAGTGTATATAGATTTTGTATGGAACAGGACCAAAATCACTGATAATAAAAACACTATGTATAGATGGGAGGCCAAAAGCCCATTTGTGTATTAACAATGACAAAGACTTTCAAAAAATGACATTCCACAGCAAACGTACCAATAGTACCTGTCATCACTGGCATGTGAAAGCCCCTTGTTTAAATTTAGCTTTGATTATTACTCCTAATGAAATTAAAGCTAAAAATGTCTAAAAATGACACCTGATACACAGAAGTTTCAAAACCACTGTCCTCACTCTGAACCCTATAGGAGCCTATCAAAAAAGAAACTCATACTGAACTATCTTTTTTTTTACTCAATAATCTTTTGCCCCCCACCTTGCTTCAGCTACGCTTGTGTGCACATATTGGATGCAGTGGTTTGGATTACTTTACTCAGAGCACTAATCACTGCATTCAAGAGGAGACAGACCCAGTTTAACTTATGTAACCTCATTACCAGATGACTGAAGGAACACAGTGAAACTTAGAAAAGAAGTGCCTTTTGTAAATTGGTCGCAGGTTTGGGTTTTTTTTGAAGAAAGATCATATGTACACCTTAAAAAAGAGATGCAACCAAATTGTTCCTGTAACAACAGAAGCAGTAACAAATCCAGCCTAGCCCCAGTCAGTCGTGCTGAGATAAAACTGTATCATGTTTCTAGCAATTTCTTCCTCAGAAATCAAGAGCATTACAGCTAGATTATCTCTCGGAAAGCCCCAAGTGCTGCCACATGCTTTGTCACTACAGCACTCTCTATCTTCCTGCTTGGCAGCTTCACCATGCATTATCACTCCCTTACTCAGCTGCCTGTGCTCAGTCGTTTGGTGGGGAGTTACCGTGCCTGCTGAACCACTTAGCCTGCAAGCATACAAAGAGCCTCCAAAGCATCAAAGGGCACGCAGGATTTCTTTTTTTTTTTTAAATCCACAACTTCAATTAGATTTATCGGCCTACAGAATAAAAATTCATTCAATTCCTAAGATCCCTTCAATAAGCCACAGGAGAAACCTGTCTGTCCATGGAAACACACCTTCTCCATCATTAATAATTAAAACAGCAAAACTTCATAAATGTAACGTTGCACTTAGGCTGCCCAGCTATACTGAGAACTACATGCAAAAGGTACAATTACAGGAAGGGTGTTCCAGGCAGAGTACAAGAACTGTGAAGAAAGCTCGGAACCATGAGAAATTTGTGCCTGTTTCATCTTACAATAATAAAATGAGACAAGTTTATTCATCTCCACCTTTCACAGAAATTACAACCCACGGAGACTGAGGACACGGAACAAAATGCATCAATTTGCCATAATAATGCACTCTGACAGCAATACACATACCGTGACCTTTAATCCATGTAGGCCTCTTCTGCACATTTAAAAGGGAAGTTAGAAGCATGGACTGCAATGACAGATTACATGAGCATCATTGACAAGTTTATGTGTTGCATTATTTTCCTGTATTTAATAACCAAAGACATCAAAGAATTCTGTTGCTGCTATCCTGACTGAGATTTCATGCAAAGTGAAGTTATGCTTATGGTATCCACACCTCTCAACTATAATAAGGGAGGAAATTCCAGCAAAGGAGATTATTTAGCAGTTAAAAAATATGAATCCTTATTTGTAGTACTGTGACAAAACTTAACCACTACAATTAAAAATAACTAATCAGAGCAAACTTCCTAAATGAAAGGATCTGGACAAAATACTCATTTCATTGGAAACCAATATCCATGCAATACACAGAAATTATAATAAAAGTAATGGAAAGTATTTCTGAATTTATTGATATATGAATGTAAAGAAAGAAGACATTTTTCTCCTTAATTAGCATGCTCTCTCTATCTGACCTTTGAGATCTTTTTTATGAAGCCTGAGAAGACCAACATATTCTGGAATGTTGTCCTTGCCCAGTGCTAGAGGAGATTTATAACACAGGCAGTTGAACAGGCAGGCTAGTCCATGGTTTGTCCTTTCATGTCTGCATAGGTAAAATAACCAAAGGCAGCTGAAGAAGAACTGACAGCACACTCAGTTTCCTCTTAAGAACAGGAAATTCGTGTTTTGGTTCTCTGAGTAAAACTGTTTGGAAAGACGTCAACACACACACAAAAAAAGGTAAACATGTGGCCTGAGATGATATGAAAAACTTAATATTCAGCCTTGTTATGCACTTGAAAAATTCAGGTATTCTTCTGAATGTACACTTGTATTTATTTATTCCCTGCATTATCGACAGCATTGCATATAGGGAAGCAGCTGGACTCTGGAAATTGAGTTTCTCTCTGCTGCTTTTCATCCTAATGTTACACCATGGACCAGCTTTTATAGTGTGACTGCCACCCTTGTCTTCAGCATCTTCTTTACAGAGGATGATGTTTTTCTGTTTTTTCTACAGTAACTTACACCACAAGATCAGTATCTCATCATAAAATCTATTGTGTCTAGCTAACTGGCAACATCAGCATTACATCCTTAACAGAAATTACCTAATCCATCTTATTCTGCACTGAAAGTAGAGGACTCCTCGATTATCTCAAAATATGTGACTTAAAACATACTGCAGTTATCAAAGGCAAACACACACCCTTTGGGTTGCTGGGAAACAGGACTTTTCTAGTTTGCCGGGTTTAATACAGGATATACACACCTGCAGTACAGCACAATGACAGGAAAATCAAGTTGATTTTCCCAAAGAATTATTTTCTCTGATAAAAATTCTCAGCTGCTACAAGCTGTTTTCACCTATGGTTGCCTCTACCCCCCCATGACTATGGATCTGTAAGTTATTTGAGTGGTCATCAGGACCATTTAAAAAAAAAAAAAATCCCAAAAAACACTATCAGCCACCAAGGTTGAGCTAATTAAATCTGTCATGTGTTACTTTTTCTGAAAAGCTCTCTCACTGATCAGCTGACCAACACAGTAATACTTCTCATCCACAGACATGGAAAAAAAACACAGTGAAAAACGTGCATTTTCCAAAGCACTTCTGCTATGTAGAGGGTAGAAACCCATACCCCCACAAAGGCAGGAGAGAAACAGGCCTCACTTCTCCTTACAGCTTAAATAAATGTCTCACATACTGGCCTCAAAAATCACCCTTCAATCCTACAATAAAGTTAATCAAGGTCCCAGACCTTAAAAAAAGAAGCCATACGACCAAACTTGCAAGTTGAAAAAGAAACTTTGTACATTGAAGAAATAGAAAAAACACTAAAGCCACTGTTAAGATATTACAAAACAAAATATTGAACAGAAGAGCATGATTAGCATTTTAATAGCCATCACCAAAAAGACAAAAAATAAAATACATTCAGCAACATTTCATTAATTTGCTTTATAAATCCATATAAATCTAGAAACTACAAAAAAGTAGTTTGGATGTTTCAGAAAGGAATTTAAAAAACTTAATCTTCTCTCTAGCATACCACATATATCCTGAACTTTTTCCAAATAAAATTTACCACTAGCCCATTTAGAATTTCTCCCTTTCTTGCTTAGAGATCTGTAAGAGGGATATCACAATAGAAAAGTGCAATGGCAGACCTTTAATTTCTCCCAGCTTACACAGATCCTTTACTTACATGCTAAGTAATTAGTTTACTGTGGAAATTTTTCCCAAAGGGGTGAATTGTATTTTAAGGACATACTCTAGCACTAACACATTTCATGGGAAAGCAATTGACTTGAAGTAAAATACAGAGACAAACAGCACCCTCAGTGATTATTACTGCTGTTCCGACTTCCAGGCTAATAAGAATTTAAGTGCTCTGCATGCAGCACAAAGAGGAGGTATATTAGTTCGGGTCTCAGGAGACTTAGCCCAGCCTAACTTTTATCAGTTGTGCAACACAGCTGCAGTTCAGACAGCCTCTTCACACAGCCACAAAAACTAATGCAGGAAGTCCTCCACTTCCTCTCATTATCATTACACTTCCAGAATTATACTTGCAATAGAAGCAGCAGCATCCTTTGCATGAGCGTGCATCTTCTCGATTTGCTAGAGGCTGCACAATTATCCTTTGGAAATGTGCTACTTAGAGACCCAGAGCACAATACCCTCCCCTCCATCTTCTCATGTGTGCCTGGGACACACAATATTAACCTCCCAAGGTCATTATGAGGAATACCATTTATAACTTGCTAAGCTTAAGAAGCTACGGAGTTCTGCATAGCTGTCAGTTTAGGGCAGCCGCTTAAACCCAGGGCAGCAGCGAGGGCAGAGTTTCCTCTTCATAAAGGTCTTGGTTCTCTCACAGAAATCTCACAGCCTAATGAGAAACACCTCATTCATCAGGTGGCATTCTTACTTGACAGCAGAAACATGGCTTTAAAGTAAAAAACTGAAGGGCAATTCATCTATTGCTCAGGGAGAAATGAACGTGTATTTCAGATCCTTAATATTAGTGGTGGCCTTCCTCTTAAAGAAACTCCTTAGTTTGAAATCACTTCCTTAGATAATGGAAGCTTTCAGATTATTTTCCTCTCAGGGACTGCAAAAACTGTTTGTAAAGATGCAGTAGTCCACAGCAGAGGGAAATCACCCTTGAAAACGCTCAATCATGAATAATACATTTAAAACATGTATTACCTAACAGGCAAATGCATTACAGATTTAAAGGCCGATAAGTGAAATTGGAAGGGATTTTTTAAAATGAAAATCAGGGCACTGTGTTTTCCAGTGATGACTTAACACAAGTGACAAACTAGTTTTAAATATTAAGTTTGCTGTTATAGACCTCTTCATAGACATGGATGTCCCAGACCTCTGTGGAAAAATTATTAATGAAAAATGTGTTCATAGTTATCATGTTACCACAGTAAAGAAACAATAAGAAACTCAAAGCCTGAGCAACAACGTAGATGGAAATCTAAGCTGAAGCCACAGGACCCAAGTGTCACATTTCCTTCCCTCTGACTCAGGCCTGGATATTCTAGGCAAAAGAAACCCATCCAACCCGGGATGCCTCTCTGACAAACCTGCTGCATCACTGCTGTTTTCAGAGGGTTCCTTGAAAATGTGGTGTAAGGAGGAGCTCTATCTACCCTAAAAAGTAAAGTACTCAAAACACTGCTTAGAGCTCTCTAAATGCCAGAACTCATTCAACGTATTCCAATACCAGATGTATCTTAAATTCCTGGTAGTGTTTCACAGATAACTTAGAAACAAAATACAACAGTAGCTCTATTGCCAACTCTTGCTTACCTTTTAAAAATGTATAAACAAGCCAATCTGAACTGAAATCATTGTGTTTCAAAACATTGTCCTTACTGCCACTATCACTTATTTCATGGGCTACCACAGCAGTTATTTCTTATTATCCAGTCAGTCAAAATACAAGCATTTTTGACAGTGTGGCTTAGCAAAAATATGATTTTTTTTTTCCCAGGGGAAATATTCCATTTACAAAGTATAATTTTTCAGAAACCCACATAAAAATATCCAAATGGTACAGCTTCTTCAAATGGTTTGCCGTTAATTTTTCCATTTAGCTGGAACCAAGAGTGCTTGAAATCTGCACTAGCATGCACAATACTCTTTCTGCAGATTAGGCTATTACACAACCAAAAATTTCCCTGTTAGACTGAAGAGTATGAAATGCACACAGAATATCCATTTTTAAACATTTTCCTTGTGATTTGCAAGATCCTAGCAGCTGAAAATTTAAGTTATTTTTCCGACTCCTGCTCTTTCTTCAGGCTCATGGCAGTGCTGCTGCAGCAGTGAATTTATGTTATCAGCGACCCCTGAGGCACTGTGCTAGCAATCACTGCAGGACCTACACACACAAAGTTTCTCCAAAATCAACAAGTGAGAGCAAAGCTCAGAGATAACTAGATCCATACTGACCAATGGAAAACAAACTGCAACCTACATACCCCAGTCTTACACTAGGGAGAGAAGACAGTCTGAAATTCAACCACAACCTGCAGTTACTGGTGGCAAGCCAATCCCTGTATTCAAGGTGTGCTGCATTTTCTGGTACCAGGGTCTGTGTGCGTAAGAAAAGTCATACCAAGGAAAAAAAAAACGAAATAAAAAACCAGCTCATTTGTCCCTTAGCCTATCCCGATATTTATCATATTTCCCAATGCTTTAGTCCTATCAACAGCTTTACAAGATGCAGACTAATTATGTCAAGGTTATCACAAGGATATACATGAGTCTTTAAAATATTTGCAGTTCTCAGTAGCTTCCCAAAAGTCATTGTTTTAGAAACGGGAAGTGAAAGACAAAAGGGAGCTGGAGAGATGTGTCTGAAGTCACCTGGCATGCTAGTGGCCAAAATCAAAATAAAAATCCAGCTCTGTTGGGAGTCCTAAACAAGCTCTCTGTAGAGACAGTAAGAAAATCTGAAATCCAGTTAGTCACATCAAGAGCAGCTCCACTTGTTAAGCAAATAATTCTATTCCATGTTCACCAGCATTTCTTAGTAAATTTTCCTTGCAAATACTTATAACAAAATGGACACAGCACAATTCTCTCCCTTGCTTCCTCTGGAAATATAAGGAGACTTAATTGCAAGGAGCAAGTTTAGAGGTATTTTATCATCCTCACCAGAAATGGTTCTTCAAAGACTCAGAGAGGGTGGAGAGCTAGGTAACTTGTCACCTTCATGTCTGTGACAGGCTTGCAGTACATGCTCATCACAACCAAATGAAGACTTTGGAAAGCTTTATTGGAGTAGGTGCACAGATGTTCCTCCAAGCAGCTTGGGCAAGAAATAGACTGATTCATCATCAACAAGAAACTCTAAACTAAACAGAACCTAAAATTCACTAGTTAACAGAATCACAGCACCACCATTATAGTGTCCCTCTGAAGGACACTGGCTAATGAAGAAACAGCAACTTTCAACACAATACACAGCATACTTTCACATTTCTCTATTTAGCTCAACCAAGCAGGCCAAGGGATGCTGAAAACAGTGGGAAAAGCTACATGGCTTGTTAAAACAGGGATTGTTGTCCTCTTTAACTGGCTAATGTAATCCTTTCCCTCCAATTTTAGTTAGCTAGAAGGTGATATTTAAATAAGCGGATCCAGGCAGTACATTTCTCTTCGAATTATCATCCAGCATTGATTTGTTTTTAGTAATTGCCTTTGGACATTCTAGAACAACAGACATCATGAAATACACACTGATGAAAAATACGGAAGAGTTTTTCAGATAGTCACATACACACTTATCTGGTAATTTGTCCTCTCGTTTGTATCTGAAAGCAATGTTAAGCTGAGGGAAAAACATTTCAGAGTAAATGGGAGGCTTAGCATAATCATAGCCAACAGCAGCATGAAAGCTGCACCATTAAACCATGTTTATGGGGAAGCGAAGAAACTGTCCAACAGTCTTGTCAAGGTTTGTAAAACATTATCAGTAGGAATTTAAGAGCTGCAGGTTTGAATTACAAACATTGGAAAACCAACACACCAAATCTTACAATGTACTGTGATTTTAGAGCTTTTTCATTTTCCGTGTGCAAACAATGCAGAAGTAACTGCCATGCACTCACCTGCACAGAAAAATGCTCTGGTGCAACACAAAGTTTTTGAAAAAGTTCATGTTGTGAATCTGAAACTTGGTTCAAACTCTGGTAGGGCAACAAATGACATTCATCCAACAGCTGCTGGCTGTTTTCATCACAAGGAAATACCTCCAGTTTGCACTTGTGCTCTTTCACAGCTGCACAATCTCCATGAACCCATACAGCAGGGGCCACAGCACAAACCTGCAAGGCCACAAATATTCGAGTTTCACCTCTCTCTCTGCACTCCTGCGCTGGGAGCATGCAGATGGTAGGTGCCTGCACACTGGGTGCTTCCCTGCTTCACAAAGCTTTGGATGGCTGTTGAGATAGCACTGGCCTTAAACATCCATTGGCCTCAAGTGAGACAATCTGGTTTGTGCTTTGTTATTCTAATGTAAGGATTTGCATAGCATTCTTGAAATATTTTGCTGGAAGTGGATTACTCAGACTTAGTTTTCTAAACAGCACTGTCCTTGGTGGAAATCATACTCCAGCTTCTATACTTCCATCACTTGTGAGGAACACTTTCTTATCAACCATCAGGAAGCACTGAATTACCAGCCTGCATTCCACACTGTAAAGACTACATTGTAGAATTAGGTGAAGTAGTTTTCCATGTTTTTCCTAAAATTATTTCATCTCACAAACATGAACAATCTCCAGATTCGAAAACAACATGTGACACTAATCACAGATTTTCCCTACTAGAAAGCTACAAAGCATCATCACATCTTTCAATTAAGGACAGGGTGTTTTACTTCCCTAACAGTGTCTGATTTTGCTCGATAAATAACTACAAAGCATCATTACTGCATCCTTTAGTTAAGGTTACAGGGGTTTGCTTCCTTAATGGTGACTAACCAAACAGTCCGTAAGCCACAGGAAAAGAGCACCATTCCTCTCTCCTGCTACCTGCAGATTTGATTAATGGTTAGAAGCTGTTATTGTAATCAGTGCTACGGACAGAAAACTGCAAGACAAGCTCAGATGAGTGCCTGGTCTTGCAAGAACCAGCATATTTCCTCTGCAGTCAGTCTTAATACATAAAATACTCAGATCCTAGTTCAGAATTTGAGAGTGCAAGTTTCTGCAAGAGTTCTACAAGGCTTATTCACTTTAACTTTATAAGAAGGCAATATTGACCACCAGAACTATATATATAAATATGTATTTTATATATATATAAATAAAACCTCTCCAGAAGTACAACCAGCTGTCCCAAATGCTCCTGAGCAATAGCGCTGGTATTTGCAACAGCAGAAGCATTGTCACCATCCTTAAAAGCAGAAAGTCAGTATTTTGCTGAGAACCAGAAGATGCGACTACAGAAAAATTATTCTCTTCAGGTAATACCTGTGCTTTGTTCAGATAGAATATTGAGCTTCTCTGAGCAGCAAGGTACCCAAAAAAGAAAAGATAATATCCTTAAGATGAAGATCCCACTAATGCTTGCCTGATGGAAGAATTCAACTTCTCCTTAGCAAAACGGTTGTGTAATTTTTGGACGTACATAAAAACAGTTCTAATTGATGATGTACTGCTTTTTAAAGTTGCTTCAGCTCCAATTAAATCACAAGTGGCACGGCTGAGAGCACAGTATTTTCTGCTCTGCTGGGGTGGCCAGGGTCCAGGCCATCTGCGTGGAATGCAAGGGAGGACATTCCACCCTTCCGCCAGCATGTCCAGCGGTGCCAGCCGCTCCTGCAACCCGCCAAGGGGACAGGGAGGGATCTTCTTTTGTTTTCCTTATTTGTTTATTTGCTTTACTCTGGCAGCAGGCAAAGGGCTCTTCTCTTGCCAAGTTCATTACTATTGTAAAATGTTCCCAATTACACTGAGTAAAGCACTACAGTGAGGAGGGGAAAAAAACAACTTTTAAGTTTACAATTAAACTACAGAACTTTTTAAAGCTTGATTTTAGGAAACAGGTGGGAGCTGGATTTAGCATATCTCTCCCAAGTGCTCAAATCCACACACATCACTAATTCAAAATATTTCTTTCAAATTTTTCAATGAAGTTTTTGTTAAATTAAAGAAGCATGCAAGTTCTATCAGCCTCTTCATTTACAGGACTTCTACAACCCCTTTCCAAACAACTTCCAAAACTTCAAAGTTTTATGTTTAGATCTGGGACTACTCAGTCATAGGTGATATAATGACTATTATTTTCCAAAATGACAATCACTTTGTTATTATCAACATGAAAAGGCATGCCTGTATCTTTTTGGTGCCCATTAACTTTCTCCCTCATCCCACAGAGTTCTTGTCCCCCACTCACAGACACAAATTGTTGGTGGAGCATCTCAGCACCTCCTAAAGATGACAGACTAATCAAGCAGCAATATTCCACTAGTGGCATAACAGATTCAGGAAAATTACATCATTGTTTTTCTCAGTGACACCACAGCCTAACTCATCTTTTTTTGTATGACTCTACTCTGAGGGAGTGAAAAGTGCTACTTAAAAGCTTAAAATACAAGATTACGACCTCCAGTTTCATCACTCTGGATATCAAGTTGACTGTCACAGCCATAGAGAGCATACACACAGAACAAGCTCTTTTTCATGTACAGCTCGGTTGTTCTGTGTCTACTCTGCAATTCAAACATTATATGTTTGCCTTTGAAGAGATTTTATTTACTGACTTGTCTCTTACGTCTAATTTTCAGTCCCAAAATTTATCTATCAGTCTCCCACTTCTCAGATCAGTTAGTACTAGATCAGCCAGGTCTAAACTGGAAAAGACAGGGGATCTTCCTCTCGAAGAAAGAAGAATCCATTCTCGTGTAGTAACTAGCTCTCCAAGCACAGCGAGACACAGTACAGAACTCTGACATGCAGGAGCAAGGGAGTCCCTTCAAAGATAAAGATAATAAAAAAAAACACAGCACTTGTTTGAAAGGCATTATTTTCAAGTCCCTTCTGCACAGTTGGAGAGCAAAGCAATTTCTTCATATATTAAATATAGGTAAAGACATGAGCATAGCAATAACTATTATATACTACAAGAGTGCTGAATATCCCACAAAACCCTTCTGTTTCTCCAAATACATGAAATTTCAGCAGCCCAGAATTAAATCCAGAAGTGTTCCATTGTTCTTTCACTATGAAAAGAATTCACAGTTACACTTTAATACAAAAAGAAGCAGTAAGATCAGCTTAATCAATACCCGCTTAGGGAAAAGGATGAGAGGAGCGGAATAGGGACAGCATTAAAAGCAAACATACGTTCACCGCTTGCTGAAGTTAAACAAAAGGCACCAAAACTAACCAGGCTGCTGCAGGCCCTCCTGTGCCCAGCTCATACCTGCCAAGCAGCTCCTGCCCACAAAACACGCCAGACGTGAGCATTTCAAAGATTGAATGTCACCCTTTTGTGAGATGTCCCCACATTTCTTAGCAGGAAAGGAACAAGAAAATGGACTGCTGTCTAAATCTGTTTACCTAAAATAAGCCATCCTTACTTCAACACTCCCTCCCTAGCCCGAGGGATTTAAGAAGCATGTACTGCCATGATCTGACAAGATCCAATAAACCGGACAGCCTCCCTCTCCCTGCACAAGGACACAGCTGCTCTGATGCCTCATCTAGGCCTTCTGTGTCCAAATGTCGCCTGTACCAGCTCAGCCAGATCTTTATTTCAGTAGCAAGTGTTACACATTCCTCTAATCAAGGCCGCAGTTAGACCCACAGGCAGATAACCAAATCCTGAAGGCTTCTTTTCACACAAATACATCAGTAGCACTGTCACTTTCCAGTGCACTGTCCCTTGTGCGCTGTCCCTTTCCAGCTCCTCTCTTACAGTAGCTCTGCTAAAACTTGATAAACTTCCCAAGCAAAACTGTCACCAGCTAATCTCTAAAAGCCACCAGCTCTCTCTCCCTCCCCCCAAATGGATCCATCCACAGAATAAAACCAGCTGCTCCTGATAAACATACATGGCTGCATTTCACAATACACCAGAGACCTCTAAAGCACTGTGCCTGAGCACAGCATGCTTGGTCCTGTAACAAGCATTAAGACACTGCCCTTTGCATCCTGGAAGCACAAATATTATTGGGAAAATGTGCACAAAATCAGAAATTTTAAGCATGGACTGAGTCACAAGGAGTGTACTCTGAACAGCAGCTAGGTAAATTCAGGGGGAACAGAATTAGTCATCTTCAGTGAGTCACACAAAACAGTACAATTTGCAAAGAAAGCAAATTAAGAACATTCTGTTAAAATTTAGTCAAGAACTTTATGCCATTTCACAGCAAATGCATATTTTTTCTAAGTTACATGCTAGATTTTTACATACCAAAACATCTGACTGAGCATGTGGCAGTAGACAGTATGTGATGAACATCCTACTTCGTAACTTCCCTCTAGTGCCCCAGCCAGCAAGAGTTTGCCATCTGTGGCACTAAGAGAGGGAGCATATTTACCATTTTTATTCTATAATTACATATTCAATAAACAGGATTTCAGACCTAACAGCTGCACCCAGCAAAGGGCAATGTGTTATATCTAAGTTACTCCTTTACCAAAAAAAATACATGTGACTATCCACAAAGGGAATTCATCTCTGTCCCCAGGATACAAAGCATCCCAGAGTATCGAGTGTTATGTCAGCAGAAAAAAAAAAAATAGTAAAAGACAGGCATAACTTGGAGTTGAGTTTTTTGCTGGCTGTTACCATAGAGGGTGACAGAACACAAAAGAAATTACACAGAATGACTCCAATTTGCATTCCCTTTGCTGTGGCAAAGCCACTTGTGTATCAAAGACAGCCAGTCTAATTTTAGCAGAAAATACGCTGATGTCCAAACTATTCTTCAAACAACGATAATCAAGTTAGAAAGGCTAAGTCTCAGTCAAAAACTACATCTATGGAAAGTGTGCTAAAGCATCTGTTGAAGCATATTAACCACATTAGCATTCTCCACCACTCCATAAAATCACACACATACATACAAACCATCACCACAAACCCTCATGAAATCTGCAGCAATTAAACAGCCTAACCAGCAAGCTTGGTTCTGCAACTGCCCTGCCCCCTCTAATCTTCTGCTTACCAACTTTGCCATCCTGACTGATTATACTTTGGTACCAGATTTGAAGTTACTCCCACCAAACAGAACAATGTTCTGTCAGTGACATTTATGGCTCCATAGTTGCAGCAAATGTGAAGAAGAACTTCATAGATATTGGAACAATTATTTCTCAGAGAATACATTACTTAACTGAAAATGGATTATCCTATCCTGTTTTATAGAAAAAAGGTTTCATCTTGTCTAGCACATAATAAGTTTCCATAGCACCTAATGACACAGTTCCACTAATACATCAAGCCAGCAAACTGTCACTACCACCATTACAATTGATCACACTCCCCCCTCCATCACTCCCCTAGTCTCCCAGTCTTCCTTCCCTCTGTGCCTCTCCCATGCAGAGGCACTTGTGCAGCTGTACAGTGAATTGGATCAGGAATTGATCCCAACTGAAATAAAATGCTGTTTTCCTTCCATTAGTTTTAAGCTGCATCACTAGTAGCAGGATTCAATTCCCAAGCACTCAAGCACTTGAGCTGGCAGAGAGGAATAAACAGCTCCAACAGTGAGAGGAGGGCACTTCTCTCAGCAGTCTCAAAGTGCTCAGGGATCTATGGCATAAATTGCAGTGTCTTTGTGTGATAGCAAGAATTTTGTTATAGGATACTGTGGTGTTTTTTTATAAAGACCTGCTCCTCCTTGTAAAACTCTACCTAAAGTTCAGTTCTTGGGGGTTGCCTTTACAGATTCTTCACTTGTTACTTCAGTTTCAGTTGTTTCAGTTGCTTTCTCTCTCCTGGAGAGAAAGTAAAGCATATGTATTAGAAAATTATTTAATGTGTAGTGAGCAGAAGATAATAAATGAGATATTTATGCCAAATCCAAAAAAATTAGGAAGTTCTACAGCTCTTTTCACCTCTTCTCACCTTTTCCAGAAGAGAAGGTTTTAAAAACAGAGGAAGGATCACAGTAGAAGTGATTGGGCACAGCTCCTGGTGCAGCCAGAGCTCCTGAGCTGAGGCTCTTCCAGCCTGTGACTGTGGGATGTTTCAGGCATGGTGGTACCAACATTTATGCTGGATGGCCCAGTATTGCAAATGGCAAAACAAATATATGCTTGCTTTGTCTGGTGAGGAAAATTCTCCTCCTCCTCTAAGTGATCCACCCTATTTCCCACTTTTCAATATTATAAAAGCAATTTAATGTTTTTATATTTTCAACTCCATATTGAGAATTTCACATTTACCTCCTCCAGTCTCAGCCATGAAGAGGAGCAACACATTTGTTAGATGGCTCTTTTTCTGCCCAGCTGCATGAATGGTAAGAAAGGGAAAAGCCATGTACACAAGACAGATTTTTATTGATGTTGATTGTATGCTATAATTTTATACTTTTCATACTTCAGTGTGCTAATGTTTTGTTCAAAATAAATCTCAATGATACAAAATGATGAGCTAAACCTAGCATTTAATTTTCCAAACAGCACTTGCACATTCTGCATTTTGATACATATGCTAATACCTACTAATTAGAATCATAACAAAGACTTAAAAGATAGGAATTAGGGAGAGGAACTTTCCAAACCAAAATTGATTCGTTATATGACAAAACAAACATTAGAACCATTTCTTCTCTATAATGATGCAAAATATTCTCACAATAGGAGAATTGGAGGAGAATTCCAATTTAAAAAAAAATTAAAAACCTTCATGCTATAAATTTGCCTTTTCATTATGTTCAGCCTCAAACACCGCTAAAATAGAAAAATTATTATCTGTATTTTACCATAGCTCAAAA
This sequence comes from Thryothorus ludovicianus, assembly GCA_013397245.1. NCBI lineage: Eukaryota > Metazoa > Chordata > Aves > Passeriformes > Certhiidae > Thryothorus > Thryothorus ludovicianus. Next base: position 800,267 of record VZTB01009117.1, on the reverse strand, counting down.
AAACCCCAGGAGATAGCAGAGTTTCTGTGTGGTACAATACAAAGTCTAGGTATGGTGTTAGAAATGGGTGACAAAACACCATGCAAGGACTTGCTGATAAAACCAATACTGCAGTGTTATAGTTAAAGTCTCTGTAGCAGAAATTAGTCTTATTGTTTTAGAGCAATTAAAGGACCAGGGAAGCTTCTAGACTCATGTGCTTTTTCACAAAGATGAAGGCATATTTTACTTTTTATCAGCACTGTAACTGCATTAGCTTAAGAGGTTGTTTCATAGAAGCCTACAAAAGATGCAGCAATATGATTTCATTGAATGAGAAGATCCTAATCAGTACCTTGTATTGGCAATTTAATACCAAAGACCACTGAGACAAGCCTAGAGGTTAAAATCCATCATCTTTCTAGTAAAACTCCTTTGATACATTCTAAAAGCTCCTACCTTTGTAATAAAAATAAAATTCCATCAATCACTCTGCTTTTAGATTAAACCCACAGCACAATTATGCTCACTAGAAATATATTCGTATACGTTGAAATCCTGAGAAGTGTTTCAGCCTGGCAAGAAAACGGTGCCACAGTATTAGAATTGCAAAGTATGTCACCTTTTAGCAAGTGACCAGCAACAGGCCATGGGAAGTGCTTGGCAATGGAAGGAGGCTTGTTTTCACAGCAGCTAACGCTTACTTTACGGCTAATCCATCTCAACTTTGCAGGCTTGCTTACCTCAGCAATCTGCACCTTTGAAATAAGTAAAGGGAGAAGTTTATATTCCTGTTCCAGACTGCTGCTTCCAGTGTTTGTGCGAGTTCATCTGCGGGCACACTGCTCCACATGACAGTGTGAGTATTCAAACTGCTACCAGACTGACTTTCTTCCTACTATGAACCATGAGAAAAACCAACAAACACCCCCCAACAAACAACACCCCCCATAAAACCCCAATCCTGAACTGCAATTTTGACTATTTAGATATCTGTAGCATACAAAATGCTACTCAAAAAGTGCTAAGTGCATCCATTATAGAATGACCTTGCTCATCTCTTACACCGTGCTTTGTGCACTTCTCTTCTTAGCAGTCACTGCCTTGGTCACCCACAGAAGATATCCTTGGATCCATATTCTCAGTAGGAACGCCACACTGGAGGAAATAACACTATTTGAAAACAGGATGTGGACAAGAGATTGGTTTTTTTTTGCATGCACATTCCCAACTTACATCTTCAAGGAATATTTGGGTAAGGGGAGTACAAATTCAAGCCGAGAGCTTTACATAACCGGCAAACAAATAAACAGCAACAAGAGGATGGAACAACAAGATTATGCTCTGAATACCCTTGTCTAACTGGAAGGCAAAGCCAAGAAGCCCTGCAGGAAACACAAGCTAGAAGCAAACTGTCTTATTTGCTATTGCTTCTGTGTTTAAAAACATCCCCAGTATGCATAAATCAAGATGTCACTGGCAGTGAAAACAGAAGCCCAGCTTAACTCCATAGCTACAAGGCTCTGTTAATCCCTCTCTAACATTCTCACTACGGTCCCCAGCTTTCTTTTGTTCTCATAATATCAAGCTATGACAAAAAAACCTATGGCAATGACACATACAGAAGAAATTTGTATTCACTTCTCAGATACTGGGTAAAAATATCTCCTTCATAGTCACAGTAGTGTAAATTAAAGCAAGCAGAGGCTACTGAGGCATTTGGACAACCATTCCAATTTTTTTAACACAAATTTGTTTACAACAGCACCCAAAACACAGTCACAACTATAGTCTAACATGGATCAACATAAAATAGCAACATCATTACTTGGGCGCTCTTTTAAGACAATCAGTCTTCAGAAACATTGCTAGTTCGTGCTTATGTCAGCTCTGTTTATTATTGCAAGGTGTAGTAAGAGAAATGCTGTCCCCAGTAAACTTACTAGGAGGAGAAACTGGAGCAATAGAAAGCAGCAGTTCTCCCTATAGAGATAATTCCTGCTTCGGCACAGCCATGCTAAAAATCCAGACAGCTTTTCTTTGGACAAGAGGTTACAAATGTTGCTGCCACACTGCACCTGAGGAAGCAGGCACTGCAGGCAACTTCTTCTTTTGTTTTTCTATCGCTCCCAGAGGTGAACTGCTTTCACAATTATCCAAAGAATTTACCAGCAACTTCTTCACTGGTTTGTTTTGGTAAAAGCTATGCCTTCTAAAGAAGTGAAGACAAAAGAGACAGCACTTATAAAATCTGCACACCTTATCATAATAAAGGCTCTTAAGAGCTGCTACAGCCTCATGTGCTCCATTGGCATAGGACAAGGTCATTCTTTAGATGATACAGGACTTCATCTTCTCCAAGATATTCTGGAGAATGCAATACCTGAACAAGTCAAGTTCTACTGTATTTTAAAGGAAATGGAATCTCACCAGGAAGTGCAGAGGTACAAGACTCAAATGTCGGACACTGCAATACATACTTTAGTTATCTTCTGAACAGTTAGCTAAACTGCAAATTCTTGAGAAATCTACATGCCCAATAACCTGTACACAATATTTTCATAACAATTGATTAAAAATCTACTAAAGAAAGAAGTTGGGGAAGAGCAGTAGGTTTTCATAAGCCTAAAGTGCAAAAAGTTCCAAGGAATGTAAAAAGGTCATTTCCAGTCACTACACAAACCTGATTTATTCTCAGCATGATACCAACAAATCACAGGTAGTATTTAACTGATCAGCTGCTTGAACTGGCTTGGTTATATATTAGTCCTTGCAATACCCAGCAAAATTGTATCTTCCTCTTCCACACATACTCAGTGTTTATATGTCTCGTGATCAAGACTTTTCTCCTCTGTTTATACCACAAAAACCAAGGTAGGCTTATGAAGCTAGTACCATAGAACTAATCAAAGAATTGAGAAATACAAAGTGTATTTAGAACACGTACTGAGATCTCTCCTGTGCACACACAACACCAACAAAACTCCATCAAGAGGGAAAGCACTCTTCTAATGAGAAAAACACCCCAATCATTATTCTTTTTATCATAGATCCTCACCCTAAGTATTCTGTCTGAAGAAATTTCAATTTGGCATTTACATAATTTTAAATGGTAATTACATTTAGGGGAAGCACCTTAAACCTAGGATCTTTTTATTTCCTATTTCCAGATGTTAAAGCAATTCCTACTGAAGGATTATAATTAGCAAGCCAGCTTAAACTTTAATATTGTAGTGCATTATTTTGTTTTAATCACAAGAAATTGCCAGACTGAAAAGAATTTTTCAGATTGTGACAGAAGTTTATATAAATTTTAAAAACTTAAGCTCGGAATAACCAAAAGGAATAAGCAAATTTCAAGTATTTAAACCGTTCAGGAAGCACTGCAGATTCAAGACCACCAAGGCCAATGTACCATCTGGCTTCTCTGAAAACACAAGCAGATACTTTTCTTTGAAAAATTCCTATCATAAGAAAAACAAGCAAGTACAGATTAGAGAAACAACAGGAGATCAGTAATACAAGTCACATACCAACCAAGTGGTCTCATTTCCAATTTTTTTTATTCTTGATGATGTTAAAACAGATTCTGCCTTAATTCTTGCCTCCTTCTGGGGAAGAAAGAGAAAAGGTGGCATATTTTCACCTCTAGAAAGCTAGAAATAAAAGCAAGAGCGCCACCATGATTCAGTGTTTCTATCCTGGAATACTCTAAGGTCCATAGAATTTCAAATCTTCTCCCCTAATAACCATTTCCATCTTCTTCTCTCATTATCATTGCATTATCAAGATCATTAAAAGTTACTAGAAAGATTAACATTTGTGGAATGACAGTCACAGTCCCAAAGGTGACATTTCAACAATGAACTGCAAATACCAGAGGAAGAGTGACTAATGTCATCCTTCAGAATCACATACCATAATTCAGGGCCCCTAAACAAATGCCAAAATGAAATATGCAAACAAGACAGTTGACTTTATGAATAATAAATCTGAGAAAATTAACCTTAGTCAAAAAGATATGAACTTAAAACAATGAAAAAGAGGTATCAATTTCTTAATCTTTCTGTCAGACATCTTGGAGGTGAAAATGTTCAACTAGTCTATGACTGAAAAATCATGAGGAAAGGCAGTCCATGAGTATATTAAGTTTTCCAAACACAAACACCAGCTTTTTTTCCAAACTTAAACACCAGTACATTTAGTACTTTTGTAAGAAGAAACAGATATTAGAAATGAGTGTTACAAGATGTATTTTAGAAGGCAGTTACATTCTTGTCCCTCTGTAGTAATCAGATTTTTGTGAAGCATTTCAACTTCCTGTACATGAAAAGGGGAGGTATTTGCAAACAAAAGATTAGGCTTTACTGCACTGTTAAGCAAGTTTGTTCTGAATATCTCCCTCTACATCTCACAACTATCATAATGCAAAACAACAACCCACCAAGACCACTGCTCCACTCTGGTAATAGCCAACACCATAACAATTCAGAAGACTCCATAAATCTCTGGAAATGCAGCTAATTGCCCAACACCATATCCCAAGAGAAATTTCTTCCCAACTGACTGCTCGGCTTTGAAGTATGGACTGAAAACCAGCACGCTTGCACATTAATGTTGTTAATCTTTACAGAACTGTATTATTTACCTTACTGAATCATTGAACTTAAATCCTCAGCTCAACTACGGGCTATATACAAAACTTCTTCCTATTTATTATTATTCTAACTTCTAATGTTATGGAATACACCAAAACTTTTCTTTATTGTCAAAGTACGCTGGCAAGTCAATTGTCATTAAACCCACTTTTGCCTTATTCTCCCCCTCATTTTTTAACTTGCTTTTGCTTTTCCAAATGATGAAGTAGAAAAAGTATTTACTGAAATCCAGCTAACCTGAAGTTCTTCTGGGTTTGATTTTGTAATAAGAGCATATTGGAGAACTCATTCTTCCTTTGAAGGTGTGAGTGTCTTCTGTGAAACATTGTCATTTTACTACTAAACTCCAAAAAAGTGGCACAAAAAAAAGCAAGTCTAAAATGAGATTAAAAAGTAACCGTTTCATGTTAGTAGCTGGCTGTCACTCTAGAATAATATTTGGTTTAGGAACCATGAGTTAATGAGTAGCCCATGGCTATATGATAACCATTGTCTCCCTTGGAGATTAAACTCCTTTTTAGACAGGTTTATCACACAGTATTTTTACTTCATGTCCTGTGCACTCCACCCACACCACTAGTCTCCAGAGATCTTAGGGAAACAAGTCATGGGGAGAGTTCCTGTAAGCAGGAACATTATTACTTTCAGTGGGAACATGGATCCAATTTGCATGAGTTATTCCCACAGCTGTTGAGTCCTCCTTTTTTTTTTACATGCAATAAGTCCATATACCAGCAAAAGGATAAGGGGATAGTTGATCTAACTTAGACTCTTTGAGAAACTTAATATTTGCAACACCCTTTGGTAACAATGCATTATTTTTCATCCAAAAACGTACTAAAGTTAGGATGTATTATCCCTCTTATTTTAAGGAATACTGACCAATCTACTCCATTGTTTGGTCAGAGTTTTAATCAACTTTCTCTCCACAGAACTACTAGAACTTCATACCATTTTTAAAACCTTAAGATAAAGGTTAGTGAATTGCAGAATTAAGAAGAATTGGGGGAAAAAAAAGTACATCTTCCTATTTCACTTTGCTAGAGATAAAAAGCTCTGTGTGGACTGGGTCTGCACTTGCAGTCTGTCTGCCCCATCGAAACAGCCTTTGACCTTCTTCTCCACTGTTCCACAGCTCGACTTATGGCTTGACTTCTGCAGTAATTGATGGACACAGTAAGAGCAGAAAATACGGAGCAGTTACTGAACTCTAGTTTCAAAGGTCACAGCAGAGGACAAAATTTTGCACTAAGTTACAGGTTTCAGCCTAATGATGTTTCATTTTCCATCACACTATCCAACAGAGCCTCCAGAAAGCAGAGGTTCCTTCCCACTCAGGTGCTGTGGAGTCCACAAAGGGTGCACTGACCTGGTTCCAACCTCACATTATCACCAGTGTTTCTGTGCCTTAGCCCTTGAGGATGGTCACCCCTGCCTGTGATACCAAAGTGCATACACTGATTTTTGGCATAACTGGGACCAGACCCTTTGTCTGTAAAGCCACAGACCCAAACAATTGTCATATGCACCTTAGTATGAAATGTGCTAGATCCACAAGTAGAAGAAAATATTACATTCAAGCCATAAGATAAGAACTGTTGGCCAGGGACTGAAGGGCAGACCATCATTTTTGCAGCCACAGGCAAGTGAGAAGTCCCCCCAGACAGAAACAGTGTCCTGTGATACCTGGTAGCCTGCTGCAGGCCTCTACCTGCTAAATGGGAACATGGGACAATCCAGGCCACAGACATTTCTCTGGATACACAGTAAATCACTCTTTTAGGTCAGGCATGTACTGGAATTCCCCGGATCAGAGTTCTTCAGGCATTTGTTTTGACAGCTACGGTTCAATTACCAACAGTGATTGTACATAAGATATTATTGTGCGCAGTATTTAAAAAAGAAAAGTCAAGCTCTTAGTAATAATGGAAAATAATTATCATTCCTTTATTAAACCCAGACAGGAAATGATGATGTCTGCTAAAGAAATTTTTTTACATGTATAAACACCATCCTTATTCCTATATTTGCTTCTTCTTTGCTCAAAATCTATCTGCTTACTTAGACAGCAAGGCTGTTTTTAGCACTGGGGACTACCAGCCTGGTAATATCTCTCATGCGCTCTCAGGTTTGTTTCCCAAATTTCTAATTTTTTTTTCCCACTGTTTGTCATTGGAAAAGTGCTTTGGCACTCAAGAAGTCAAAGGAGTGAATTTGAATTGCATCTTTTAAAATACATCAAGATCTTCATGGAAGTTATCCTTCAGAAATTAAGCAGCCTGCATGCCAGCTTAAATCATTATGCCTACTGAAATATTTAACACCCTTTTATTTTACATTTTCAGCTTGGCTCAGAAATACTGTGGATAGATGACACACCTAAACAAGTAGAACCAATCTGTTTAAATTTGTCTGTCTTTATTATAAAGTTACTTCCTTCTCAAGAAATTCTTGCCAACTTTTTTATTTTATAATAATGCCCTCCATGTTTCAGAATAAAATGTTTAAACATGGGAATTCATAAATCTACTAGGTAATTTCTTCTTTTATCACAGAATGGATTACAACTAAAGAAACAAATAAAACAAACAAACAGAAAAACACAGCAAGTGATTTTGTCCTGCAAGATAGTGGATTATACTGCATGTGTTTCATGAACTGCAGAAAATACTTCATTAACAAGATGCCTCCTTGCCAGTATTCCCAGGGAATCAGTGAGAGCAAGTAAGTCTTCACTCTACCTAAAACCAAGAGGAACTTGATTTAAACAGAAACATTGATTCTATTAACAATAACAAGAAAATACAAGTCTGGGAACATGCAAATAATACCCTGCCCACTTAAAAAGTTATACCACATATAGCAACAACTGCCTACATTTTAGTGGATGACTGTGCACATCCTGTCTGAAACAAGTCTGGAAAAATACTTATAAACAAAAAAACAACCCAAGAACCCAAAACAAAAACAACCCAAAAAACAAACTACCAAAACAAAAGCTACCAGCTTATTACAGTACTGTGTGAAAAGAGAAAGACCCCCTTTAAAAAGCAAATCAACCACATTACCTACAAACTTGCACTTAAATATCTAAATTGTAATGCTTGTGCGTTAGAACCATGAATCCACAATCTCTCTCTTCTTAGATGAGTTTTCATAGCACTTTACTCCACTTGCTCAAGCCCCAACAAGCTCAAGTGACTCAGGCCAGCACCTTCATATTCATCAGGGTGGGGCAAGGGAGAAAACCTCAGTACAGACACTCTGAGCTTATAAGAATTCAAATCACCCAATTCAGCATTTTGAATAGCACCCGTATCTCAAAGCTAAAACCTGTGCTACACCAGACCACATGGTAAAAGCCTTTTCTATGTCTAATAAGAAACGTTCATAAATACATCAAAAAAACCCCTGACATTTCAGGTTAGTCTTCAAAAGCTGCTCATCACCAATGGCACCACAATAATCAAGTGAAGAAGGGACACAGTAAGAACAACTGCTGTTAGATGCCCATCTAGGAATACTCTGCAAAAGAAATAATACTCTTTAATGCCCAGCAAGTCAAGCAGCAGAGGGGTGTCCAGCAGACCCTCTGCCTTGCAAGATTAAGGCTAGAGTAGAACAAAAAATCAGCTATAGCCATTAGGCTGAAGTATTTCTTTCACTATTTCTTTTGATCACCTCTTAGCAGTCAGATTTCTCCCAAACCTCAAAACTCAGCTAATTAAAAAAAAAAAAAAAAAAAAANAAAAAGGAAAAAAAAAGAAAAGGCACTACCTGGCTTCAACAAAAAGGAAAGGAGACACAGACAAGACCATTAGAACACCAGAACTGCAGGTTAGCCCAGGCACCTCAATCAGAAATAACAAGAAAAGTTGGCTCACAGGACATGACAACATTGGAAAAAATCAGGGCCACCTGAGGATTTGTATACCTTAGACTGCAACCTGCAAATATTATTTCCATTTAGAACCTCTTTCCTTTCCTAGAAGACATTCAGATAGCCTTAAATAGCAAGACCAGTGCCCAAATATGGCTTTTTTAATGAAAGCTGGCCAGCTCCTTAAAAAGGTACCAGTCCCTGGCTAAACCAGCAGGTGAGATTTCTCCAGCTGACATGGAACTGTACTATTAACATGGTTTTGTTTAAAACAGTCTATTAACATAAACAAGAGATACAAGCATGCCCAGAAGCTTTTATTTCTTTCCCAAGTACATTTGTTGGTCTAATAAAAGTTATTAGCCCTCACTACAAACTTGGTTCCTTTTATATCTGATGGAAAACAGCCACACGCTGTACTAGACATGACAATAATGAAGGTTTTACAAACTGGAGTTCCAGCAACACCTGGATAGCATCAGACAGAAGACTGGCTGAAAACAAAGAAAAAAACAAGCTATTTATCATTTACCTGACACAAACCTGAAACCACAGAGTTAATCCTGTAACCTGAGCTCATCCGCAAAGGAGACACCTCCTTATAAAAAAACATCTCCATCCAGTTTTGCATAACTTGTTAAGAAGGAACAAAGTCTCTTCTGAGCAACCCCATGCTGGTTGATGAAGAACCACGTAAAAGTTCTCTAAATAAGGAAATTCTAGACTGAAGTTTATGAACTGAAGCAGTGAGAAAAAAAATAAGCATCAAGATCACCTCTATGCAACCTGTTGCATACAACTTCTGTTTATTATGTGTAAATAGGAGGAGAATTCTCAAGAATTTAGACATTGCAGTGCAGAAGAAGGACAACAGGGATCCAGTCACTGAACTCTGATGATAAAAATAATCAGGGACCACCTTTATAACCTAAGCAGTGCAGAAAGGAAGAGGGGAAAAAAATTAAAAAGCATGCAGATATATATTCTGAAGAGCTCAAGTTACCAGGCCTGAATCATCTAAAGACAGTTTTCTGCAGACTTATGCTCTAGCTTAACAGTTTTCCTCTTTAAGTATTCAGAGTAAGATGGAACTGGATCTATGACAGCCATCCCTGTCTTGATTCCAGTTTAATTTGTGGCATTCTTCAGAAAATTGTATCTAAATTCTGGTTTGGGGGTTATTTTTTGTGTGCCTGGATGTGTGTGTTCAATGCTGTTTTTCCACCATCAGGGACAGAGGTTTGCAGATTGTGTGAAAAACCTGCACCGTGACCAGTTTCTCTTGGCTGACAGATAAAAGAATAAACTTTTGACAAAAGTGCTATATTTTCCCCTCCAAATGTTACAATTATCACACTGCTCTTCAGGTATTTAGTCACATTCATCACTCTAGCTGCAAAATTAAATTATTTAAAACTACTGCACGCAGTCTCAGGAAAAGGGAAGCTCCTAGACTGCAACTGTTTGAAGTGCCAGAACAAGGCCATGAAGCAACAGCTCTTCCTCAACTAGTCTCACTTGTAACACTTTCCAGTACTACCCTAAACAACATAACTTCAAAAACAAATTTAAATAATCAATTTATTAATTTCATGTACAGTTAAGGACACAGCTAATTTTTTTCCTGTAATTGCAGAGAAAGATGAGTGGAAAAATTCCTAAGAAGGACTTCGAAAGAAAGAACTTAGCAAGCAAGCAAGCTTCACAACCTTATCACCAACCATAAAAGGCTAAACATGGGTAAAAAACAATGTACAAGATCACTTCAGGAGTATTCCACCAGCAGAAACACACATTAAAGTTGTTTGATAGGTCATCAGCGATGGCAGAATATGCAGATCTGACAATACTGAGTTCAAACTTGTATACACAACTATCTAAAATTTGCAGTCTCTTATTAATTTTACTCTTTCAAGTATGCTTTCCTTGGGCCCAGCTCCAGCAGATGTGACAGATGGAAGCTGCCAGTGAAACATGGCAGTCATGTAGGCCATCATGTGTGAACCAAGCTTCCTGAACACTCTCTTGAATCAGACTGCTGGATTCAGCCAGGCACCCAGAATACCATCTACTTTCACATTCACACCACAGCACAGCCAGCACTTCTCTCAGGTAAGTGAAACATGATTTACAGCCACTTGTAAAGATTGAGTTATTCATAAGTATCCATTTCACAATGAGTATATTCATAGTTCAGCCATAAACTGAATGTAACACTGTGGGACATCAACTGTGACTGATGCCACTGCCTGCTCCAGGATACCAGCCTAGTCATGGCACCTGCTATTTTCATACATTCTGCAGTTCTTCCCAACATTCAAGCAGAAGGATAGATCACCAGAAGAGACATCACTATTTTCAGAGTGATTACCACAAATAATCACACTACTGCACGATTCCATTCAGTTGATTTTAGTCCCTGCTGCCACCAAAGTAAGCGTTCCCTAAGCTTTCCCTTCTCACAAACACCATCGAGCTATCAACATTATTCATGTGGCCACACAAAGCTGCAGGAACTCATTTAGCTGAAAACTAAGCTGAGGAGCGGAAACAAGGCAGAAAAAAAAAAGAAAGAAGATTTGTTTTCATTCAGATGAGCACCTTAACCTACCAGTCTTCCTGAATCCTGATGCTACTGCAAAGGAGAAGAGGGTAACGTGCAGAGACATGCAAGGAAGGAGTATTGCTACACTTTAAGAATATTCTGCTTTTTTTCTAAGTAAAGTAATAGTTCCTTTTACTTTAGGAACCTTGAAAATTATCGACTCTTCTTGTCCTGTACACTAATAAGATAAAACCAGTATTCATGTGCACTGTACTCACCAAAGTGACTTACTGATAAATTCTGCAGTTTGCTAAAGTAACAAAGATTTTAAAATGCAGGATTTATTTGGCATTTTCTCCAAGAAATCAATCATTAACTATGGCAGGACACTTCAGGGAGCAAGGCTCTGCAGTTATTTGCAGCCTGTTCTGCACTACAAAAGAAGAGCCGTGGCAGTAACCAGCTCAGTAATATAACTGAGCACTTTCAGAACCAGGGAGACATAAGGGAACAACACACCTGGAAAATTTAAATTGCTCTCTTACAATCATGACTCCTTTTCTACAACTCTAATGGCCCTTGAAACTCACATTTCAAAGTAACAGCACATTTCCACTACGATACTAATGAATATTACAAGTTAATATTTAATGGAGATCTAATTTTACCTGCAGACAGCATTATGTAGTTGTTTCACAGTTAAGTTCTGGTTTAGCAGAGGCACTGCTCATACCTGCTAAGGTTTTGAAGTAATATTGAAGTCTTAAGCAGTGAATGGAGTGCCAGTAGCTCACAGACAGACCTAGATATATCTGGGGAGAGCAACCTGGGACCCCATAGGTAATGTTACACCTATAAATAGAAGCAAATAAGGAGCACGTAAATATTTCCTGCTCAATGGGACCGTACACGTCTGGTTTACCCGTTCTGAGCTATTTTCAGCTCCCTCAAAGTAGGGAAAATGGCATGTGAAGCCAAGAATCTGCAGGGAATGGAATGCAAGGGAAACACCTGTTGTGAGGTCAGTCAAAAAACGGAACAAAGATACACACCATGCAAGCTGTGAAAGGTGAGAGGTTGCAGCAGTTTCTAGAGAGAAGACTGCCTTATAAAGGCAGGAGACTTTCTTCACAGGAGATGACTAAAGGCAAGAAAGGGAAAAGCATTCCCTACAGCTACAACAGCTGAAGAATGTCCAGCGTTAGTCCTTTCTTCCTTTTCATAGAAATATTTTCTATAATTAGGAAGTTTTGAACAGTATCCAGAATAAAAATCATTACCTACTTTTTATACAAAGGTCTGCTAGATAAAGGCAGGTTCAACTGAATGATGCACCAGCCAAACTGACAGCTAAGCCTGCTGGATGATTTCTCACTGCTCCCACTACAAGATGCACTCCTTACAATTAATGGACTTGATCCTTATGGCTCCCTTCCAACTCGAGATATCCCACAACAGTGCCCTCCATTCAAAAGTGACAAAGGTTTAGTCTAACAGGTGACAAACAGCATATTGGCTCTTTACTGACTCAGAACTAGAACACTGGTGTGCGTTTTTCACATGTAGTCCTCAGCTGTTCTGGCTCAAGGACTTCTCAGCATGACAGTATTATTCCTGTTTCACCGTAGCTCATCTTGAACTGGGCAGTGTCTTAAGGCATTATGAGGACATTTCTTAAAGACCCTTACATAAATGCAGAATGGAAGACAACAAAACAGCAAGATGCTGTTACTTTTCTTCTAGCCTTTAAAATTACCACAGGGGGAACATGGCAAAATCCTATATCCAAAACAAGTGAAAAAACTGCCAGCTTAAATTTAAGTCCCTGACAGTTACAGCTGAATAAAATAAATGCATGACATACAAGTCTCCTCTACCAAACAAATCTAGCAGCGTGCTGACCTTGAGAAGTTCTCTTACACTGTTTTTGAAAAATCACCAGTATAGCATATACTTAAAAAGACTGAATTTGCGTAATTACTGTGTTATTTCACTACAACATACTTTCCAACAACCTATCCTGATGAGATGAAGACTACGCACATATATGTGGTGTTTATAACTGACATTACAAAGTGAAATCTGCAAATGTGAGGGCTATTGGTTTCTATTAGACATTATTCAGTTTACAGCTGTAACCACTTGCTGTCTTGCAGACCACAGATCACCTGAGTAGACAGAAATAGTCTGTGCTGTCATCAGGCACAAATGTCCTGACCTGAAGTTTGCTTCTGCCATCTGAATTTTCCTTATCTTTCCAGGCCATTGCTTTTCTCTAACTGTCCTCCAAGTGGAAGATGCGGAATATGAGAAAATTATAGCCTTCAATCATTTTTAGGCCCTTCTGTTCAAGTCACTGGGTCAACATATGAAAGAACAAATAACTGAGCAGGGGATGGTATGGCTGTATGGATAACAAGACCTAAAACTCAAATGAAGAAGAAATCCCTCTTGCAGACAGCCTCTCTTTTTATTACACTTATACTCTAATAAATGCTGGGAGAAGGAGCTGTGAATCTTGGTCAAATCAATGTAAGCATCTCTCTCAGCTTCAATCAGTATAGTCCATTAACCTACTAAACTACAGAGTTTATGGCACAGATGAAGCTCAAATTATGATTGTGTTTACCAGGTAATTGTTTGTAAAATACATTGTTTCTCTCTTCCCTTATTACATAACAGTTCATCCAAACCACTACAGTACTCAGTACTCCTCTCCTATGGCAAAAATGCATTATAGCATCAGACACTTCAGCACTGCTCTAGATGAAGCCCTGTCAAGTTTATTAGCACCATTACTATGTTTTACTCCTATCCAACTATGATATTTTAAAACAAGTTAAAAAAGCAAGTTTCATAAGTGAAGGAACAATGCCTGCCTTTGTTGCTAATTTGAACTTCAAGAGCAGATCAATGCTATTTGTAACACAAAAGTTTGGAATCTCTTCCAAAGGGGGTAATATAAATCTCTGGAAAATGTTGCTGAGCAAAGCAATTAAACAACACTGATCTCTAGTCAAAACTGCACTTAAAATATATTCTATGTAAAACAAGTAAGCTGAAAATGGTTTGTTGGTTTTTTTTCTTTGACGGAGAGAACGCACAGAAGAAACCACAGAGTTTCACCAACATCAGTATTACTGCTGCATTCAGTGGAAGGGTCACATATACTAATCAACCACAGAAAAGACTCTGGCTTTACTTTGCTGCTAAACTAAGCATCGTCCCATGCCAGCAGCTCATTCTTTTCAGCTTTCTTCCTTAGGACTTGACTGGATTTTGAAGCACTTGACCGAACAGAAGGCAGCACCCAGAGAAGTTCTGCTGTGTGACCACGTAAGCCTGTAGCTGTTTGTTAATCCATAATAAATTCACCATTGTTTGTAAGCCTCAGCTTCCGTTTTTTTTTTGTATATTAAGTACTCTGAGGCGATCAGAGATACTTGGGCTGCTGCTCTTTGTGGTAAAAGTAGAATTTACCCTTCCCCCTCCTTTCCAAGGGACCACAAGAGAAGGGGAGGACCAGGCAGGAATAAAGCAGATCTCACTCAAAACGTCTATCAGATAAATGCGACACCAGCTCCAAGAGTCGAGATCTAGAGCAGGAGCAACTGTTACTGCTGCCTGATTTAACACACTTGCACTCAAAGGCTCATTTTCAGTAATACAAAATCAAAACACAGAGGGTGTTTCTCTCCAAAAAGTTAAAAAAGCACAGTCAATGAGGACACATACAAGGGGTAGGGAAAGTGCATGGAAATCTGAAACTGCAAACCACCACCTTCCCAAAGCAGTAAGGAATAAGAAAGATCACAATGGTTTTATTAGTAAGGACACTTAAGAAAAAGAGACACCACCAAGAATCAGACCAATACATTTCACTTGCCAGAGGCATCGGCACCAGCTAATGTGTTACTGGGAGAGACCTGTTTTCCTTTTATTCTGCAGCTTTTTCATCAGCCCTGTCCTCCTCCCATCAGAGACCCAAACACTGAAGCTCCCACTGAAAGAAAGGCTGAGCAAGTGGCATTACCCAAACTTCTGCCTGGGCAGACAAATGTCCTCAGTTTCTTTGTCAAGCAGCAAGACGGATGTTTCCATTTACAAACACAGTTGCTAACAGCAGGCATAACTTGGCCAGAAATACGAATGGGTCCCTCAGGACTTCTAGCCTTTCCCACTTCAAAATATCAATGCTCCCCCTTCCTGCCATGATCACATACAACCATCCCCCCCCCCAAAGGTGCACAAATAGAACCAACAGCGTTTTAACGGAGAAAACATGAAGAGCATCAGTGGGACAATACTGGGTTTGGTCAGGAGAGAAACATATCAGGAAATAGCTGAGAACAAGCGAGTAACACACAAATGACTCAGGATCCATTCCCATTACAATGAGGAAAACAGGCAAGTCTTTTCCACACATGGACGGATCCACCCACCCTGGGTAAGAACGTACAGAACAAATGCCAATTTTTTTGTAGTGACTTCAAGAAGCTCAAAATATTTTTCATAAGAAAACCATCATTCTAATATACTGAGAGTTTGGCTAAAATAAACCTTGATTCTTTTCTGCTTTACAATATAATTTGCACAGACTAAGTACAACTGTTATAGTGGGGCATGTAGTGTTTCGAGTCGAAGAAGTAACTTGCATAAGTCCTGGGTCTGACCTTTTTTTTGTAATTACAGTAACACTCTTTGACACTCCAGCTTTTACTTTTACAAAGTCAGTGTAACAGACCACCTCTGCTTTGCGGTTGTTACAAAACACATCAAAACAAGCTCGTCATTTCTATTTTCATTGACACCATGTCACAACAGTGTGCAGCCCTGTGACTTACAAGACACAAGGCTTGCAGTACATGGCACCCAGACCCCTTCACATGCCACAAATACTGCCCTTCCTCTGCTCAGCCTGCTAGAGGAAAAGCCAGCCATCAGTGTCTACCCCAGAGATATTCAGCATTCCCTGCATCAGAGTGAGTGAGGGGTCAGACTCACGGTAAAACTTCGTATTGACTGCTGGTTTGAGAGTTGGATGCGACCCGTGTGAAGGCAAGTAACAAGTGCATTCTCACCACCAAACTGCAGATCAGCTGCAGACAAAAGGCAACACACACACCCCAATGACCCTTCTAAACACACCACAAAATAGTTTACCTTCTGTTCTAGGCACATCAGTGTTAGAAAAAGAGGCAACCTAGATGGCAAAGACCACACTCAGGAGCTGCTGTGAAGAACAAACTAAGGGCAGCAGGCTATCATTGCAGCACTAGTTTTGCTGGAGCATAAACCAAGTGCTCATGCGATTTTGAAGCATAATTATTCACAGTTCACCTGAGTGCAGGTCGCCAGCACAATTCATGCAAGAAGTAACCGAGAATATCTCGTTTGGGATATCAGGTCACTCCCATCTACTGCATCTCCCTCTCCTGCACGGAGCTTTCCAGACCTAAAACCTGCAGCAAACAGCTCTCTACCTTCTGTCTCTGTGTAATTAGCACTATTAATCCCAGGCTATCCAAGCCCCCTGGCGTGGCTCTGATTTGGCGTTAATCTCTGCCGAGGTCTCTTCTTCCTCCCTACAGAAAGCCATTTAAACCTTGGCACGCCTTTCGCCCCAGAGCGGTGCCCTGTCGCAGGGGGATTAGCCTCGCACCGTACGAGTGGGAAGCACGGAGAGCTGCCACACCTGGCCTGCCTACACCGCAAAAAAGGCGAGGAAAAGTTACTTTTCCAGAGAGGCACCGCTCGGGACGAGCCAAGGGCTCCCGCGCACGCCGCGGTCCCCGCTGCAGGCAGGGACGCCGGGGCTGGTCCGCAGCCGCCGCGCCGCTCCCGCCGGCAGGAACTGATTAGTCACTAGCGCCGCACGCGGGGCTCGGGCTGCCGGCGGCGGGGCCGCCTCGGCCGGCGCGGGAGAGCCCGGCAGGGAGGGACGGGGGGGCCCCACTCACCCCATCAGCCAGTCCATGGCTGGGTCCCGCCGCGCCGGGAAGCTCCCGCGGCCGCCGACTCGCCGCTCACCGCCCGCTCATGGGGGCCGGGGCCGCTGCGCGCTCGGGGCTCCTCCCTCGGCCGCTGTGTCCGTGGGTCCGTGCCCCGGTCGGTCGGTCCGTCCGTCGGTCGGTCCCTCCCCGGCCGCGGGCGGGGCGGCC
>VZTB01009117.1:759948-782683 GCA_013397245.1 Thryothorus ludovicianus | reverse complement strand
CGCTTTGGACACGAGTATCAGCTAAACCCTGTGTTATGGGAGAGTGATGGGTAATGTCCTGGGACTCCCTGCACTCGCCAGTTTTCCGAGGGAAGGAATTTCTTTTGGGGGCTGTTTGAGCCATCACCCTTGTAATATATGTTATAATTCGTGTTATAGAAAATTAAAATCACAGCATTTGCAGTATCAAGCAAAGTGATAAGGATGGAGATTCAAAATACTAGGGAGACACTATCCTCAGAGATGTATATTCCAAGGGATTATTTCATTTGGTAAGATTTCAGCAGGAGACACAGGATAGACATCAGCAAGATAATATTCAATGCCAGAAGTTTATTTTCACCTGACAGGATTTCAACAGTTCCAAGAAACCAGCAGCGAGATGATAATATGCTAACGAAAAGTCACCTTCCCAGAGCCAGAAAAACTATATAAATTGAACCTCTTGGAAATGACCTTTGGAAAACCCAGGAGGACTTTGTGCGATAGAGACCAAAATCTTGGGGTTCCCTGGTTCTGATCACCTGGCTCAGAATCAAATTGCTTGTGGCTGTTTCCAAATTCTATACTTTGATTATTGAATAAATTTATTTAATTATTCAATTCGATCATTCATTTATAACATCCTCCTTCCCTACCCTGCTTCCTCCTCCCTGCTGTGCCAGGGGCTCCAAGGGCCTGTGGGGTTCTGAGAAGGGAGGGTCCCCAGGGCCCCTCAGCCCATGGGCACCCACCTGGGGCCCCACTTGTCCCAGCCTCCACACGGACCCCAACACCACAGCAGCGTTATCCTGGGGCTGAGACTGCAAGCATGGATGGGATGTCAGGGGGTGACTTAATAAAAATGTTTCTTGGTCATGGTTGTTTTGTATCTCTGTGTCTCAAGGAAAAAAGTAGTAGAGTTATTTTGTATTAAAATTGTATTGTGCTGTAGTTTTGGGAAGGGACCTTCCCTTTGAAATCTGCTGGGGATCCCTTTGCACAACACCTAACTGCTTTACTTTGCCATTCTCCTATAACAAAACTTCAGCCTGAGAATTACCTGGGCATTTGGCAGTGTAACGTAAGGAATGGAAGGCCAGTACTTGAAAATGTATATTGTCTGTGTTCCAATAAAGTGTTTCTCTTTAATAGGTTTTGTCTTTTAATTGTTTTTAGTTTTACTTATCCCTGCATTTAGGAAATGTAGCAGAGGATAGGAAAAAGGTCTTACAAAACCCCCCACACTTTTCTGAGTGTTGGGGCAAGGATTTTTAGAGTGTTTAAAATACCAGATAAAACCATCTGCAGAAAATAATTATCCTTTATGCAGACACTCGATCCAGTCATTATCTGCAAACATTTGAGAACAGATGTCCCTCATTTGAATTATGTTTTCTTGTTGCCCTTTGTTATGGGTATTTTTAGCAGGGCATTTGAGGATGAGCTCCATCCGAATTTACTGTGGGATGCATTGTACCAGGAGTAGGGTGTTTAGTCATATGACACATGTTTTAAAGCAGAGATGACTTCTCAAACAATGAATTTGTCATGTCAGATTAGATGTTTTCCTCCTGATTGTATCAAGGAAAATATACAGCAACTGGCACTAGGAGAATTACTGGTGCAAAAAACCAAATCAGACAAGGAACATCTATTTAATTTATCTTTTGTATCATACCTTCCAAGGGCACAAGGCCTTTATCTGTATCTCACCTAGGGTGATTATTTTATAATAGTTTTATTTTTCCTTTGACAATACTCTTCCATTGACATGACTGTTTTGTTTTGTTTTCTTCTTCTTTCAGCCACTGGAAACTGCAGAAGCCCTTCTGGCAGACTGAGCATTTCACGTTCATTCCAGTTCAGTCAGGGCCCTCCGTGAGCAGCTCTGAAGAGCAAAGGATGTGCTGATCCCAGTGGCTGTCCTGCAGCTCCCCTTCCAAGCCCTCTATAAAATGCATTGCAGTGCTTATTTATTTGGCAACAGCAAGCCTGGAAGGCTGTGGGGCTCCTTTGTGCTGAGCCCTGTGCACATGGACAAAGAAAGGGCGCTCTCTGTCCAGGGCTTGCAGACCCTGTAGGACACGGACAGAAGGTGCTTGGCGAGTGCTGGTCCCTGGCATACAGATGTGGCAGGAAGCACAGAGGATCCGGGAGGTTTTTAATGCTTGACGTTGCAGGGTTTTGCATCGACTCTTCCCTGGATTACTGTTCCACAGCTTACTCGTGTCTAACAGGATTTAAAATGTGAGATTATTGACAGGCAGTCTGGGCAGAATGTGCGCCCCGTGGGCCTGTGGGGCCTGGGCTGTAGGGCTTTGGGCCTGTGGCACATAGCAATAAATGCTATATTCACTTGCTTCTCTCCTCCTTGTTCTGCCACCCATATCCCCTGTCCTGGCTGGCATAACAGGAATCCAAAAAGTGCATTCCCTGCTCCTCCTGGCCTCCAGGCATAGTGTGGCTTTGATTCCAGATGTTCCTCAGCAGCACCAGAGCTTTTCAGAAACTGATGGGATGCTGGAGGGGATCCCATGCAGACCAGAGCAGGAGATGGGGCAGACAAACATCTCACATGAGGATATGGCAGTCATGTAAAACTCTGCAGGGCTCAGTTTAAAAGCCAAAGTACAAGACAGGATGGATCTGAAGGCTGTCCCTGTCTGTCAGAAGGCTCTGTTATGTCCCATAACCCCTGAAGAAAGACAGTGCAGTCCCAAAAGTGACTCAGCACTGGCTGAGAACTGCCTTGAAATAGCAAGTGTGAACGTTTACTTCCTTATTTTTGTCCCACAGTTCTTACGAACTGTGCAAAACAGGACGTTTGATAGCCATCCAGACAACAGCTGTCACGTCTGCCTGACTTTCATGTTGCCTTTTAGTCGGCTTGCTCTGCCCGCCTGATAAGAAAGTGCTACCACAGAGGGTGAGTGGCTATGAGGAAGTAATCGAGGCACCGGTCTCTTTGCAACTGTTCCTTTACTGCCTCTGATTTCATTGTCATTACCTCCTGCAGTGGGAAAAGCACAACAGGCAGGTGGGCAAACCGGGCCTTGCACAGCCAGCACTAAGGAGTGGGAGTGAACTTTGCTCCTTTATTGGCGTATTGCATGAGAAACGCCTGTCCCTCCTTCAGCACCCCGGACTGATGTGGGGCCGAGCAGCCGCAGATCTGATCCCTTGGCATCAGCCTTGCATGTCCTCTCTTCCCTCCTTGCTGTAGGAATGGAGCATTGTTCAGGGCTGTATGAGTTTCCCTTCCTTGATCTGAAGCAGTGTCATTCCCATGGAGCTCATCTTAGCCTGGACAGCTGAGAGGCCTCAACCGGCAGAGATGTGAACCCATTTGCCGAGCTGAGGCATTTCCAGGGGGTGGCAGAGAAGCAGAGCAGGTGATGGCTGCCCTGACACAGAGGGGGTGTGACATTTTTCAGCAAACTGCAAATCTGCAGCTCCGATCTGGGTCCCCAGCAGCAGGAGGAGATACACCCTATGCAGCGTGTCTGCAGGAGGTGTGGCAGGCTGATGGGCTTGGGTTCAAAATAGTTCTATTTGTGAAGCTCTGAATGCAGAGCTGGCTCTTTAAGTCAAAAACATCCACACACTCCTTCCCTGAGACAAAACGTCTTTGTCCCTGTGCATGAAACATATTATGGTTCAAATTCCTGCAGAGCCATTAGAAAAAGAGAAGTGCATGAGTCTGACAGCGTGGGCCTGCCTGCAACTCAGAATATGATTATTAATCATACTAGATATTAATAAAAGCATCTCTTCTTGGTTGGAACATTTGATTTTTTTTTTATAAATAAACACTGTGAGTGGCTATAAATATTGATTGCTGCCAGTAATAGTAAGACCTTTTACATATAGTCTTGCTACAAGACAATCAATCCTGCTGAGGACCAGATTGGAAACAATAAATGGCATTTTGGGTCCTGAACTGTCTGAGAAATATGGCTTTTATTTGGATGTCTGAGAGAGGGGTAAAGCTTTAGGGAAGAGGTCTGCAAAGTGTGTCCTTGGGGGTCTGCATTTCTAGGGATGTTGACCAGGGTTCTGCTTCTCTCTCCAAGTCACAGAAGAACAGAATTATTAGCTATTTCCTCTTCCAGACAACTTATGGGTGGTTGTCAAAACATGAGACTGGTGGTGACTGGCTTTTAATTTTCCCCCTCCTAATTAGGTATTACTGTGCAGCGTCTGCCTTTTGCCTCAGCTTCCATATCTGGAAAATGAAAAAAAAAAAAAATCCCACTTCCCTCTGCATTAAGTATTGTGAGGGATGACGTGTAAATTGTCAGAAACCTCCAGTGCTTAGGAATGCTAAAAATTAGGCAGATTTCTCTGTTCCTCCATGTGTGGAATACAAGAATCATGCTAAAATTAATTGAATTAATTTTAAAGAAGAGAGAGTTTTTGTTTCAGCTGGGAAGCTTGGGAAATGCCACTCATGGGGTCAGGATGCTTGGGTTGATCTGCATGTGTCAGTCATCTCTGTAAGGGGATGAGTGTGGTTCTCCTTTTGCCCCAGTGCTGGCAATTCCACATCATTGTGGACAACCTGTAACCAAACTAATGCTCCCATTATGCTGACCAATACCAGCCAGTCTGAAGGGCCCTTTGGAGAGGGGAAGCAGAAGACACACATCAGCTCTGTGGTGCTGTTCCTCCTTACTGATAAGCTCTTCCCTAGGCGTGTCTTAACCTACTGCCTGTGTCAGGGTGGAGAAAAGGGCACGGGGTGAGAAGTGGGACATATATTTTTAAGTCTGGAGAGGGATGTTCACTGTGGGGTTGGGATGTAGGCTACCCATAAGCAAAAAATGTTGCATGTAACTGGAAGCCAGGGCTTGTCCATCCCCACTGGTTTTGCAGGAAGATGGAGACAGTGCCGGAAATTGCTTACGTTATTTTCCTAATGCTGCATCTCTCTCACAGATGGCAAAACTCCCTCTAGGCCTCCTCCTTGAAAAAACCCAGCAGGCTGCAAAAAGCCTGCAAGGCTGTTTTTTTAGAGTCCTGGGTGCTTTTAACCACTCCTTATTTACAAAGACAAGGAACAACAGGCACATCTTGTCCTCTGGTACAACTGCCTGTAAAGCAGCTCACCAAATAACCTTCGAAGCACCTCAGAGCCTGCATCACATCTCCTGCAGACCAAGGAGATGAGAGCTCACCTGGTCACACACAGGGCTCTTCTCGTGCAGGGCAGAGTGTGTCCCCACAGCCAAATGCCCAAATGGGAGCAGCTGGATTTGCACTCCACGGGAGGATGGTCAGACTCGTGCCAGGATCATACCCAGGGTTTTGCTTTGTGGGTCCTGTGTGCCCGGCTCAGAGCGAGCTGTGAGCCCTCAGCCCTCTGGAATGAGGTGGGTGAGGATGAGCAGGGCCAGCTGCCCTCTGCCCCGGCTGCCGGGCTCTGTCCAGTCCAGTGCGGGGCTGTGCCTGCAAGCACAAATGAGGCCTCCAAATGATGGCTGCATTAAAGTGTTCCCAGCCCCCACCGATTACAAAGGGTGCCTGGCAGAACAGGAGTCTGTTTGTCTGCTGCGCTCTGCACAAACAGTCGCTTCTGTAAATACATCTCACATGAGCAATTAGCCCCGACAATAAAGAGGTTCCATCTCTGCCGAGCCGCTCGGGGAAGCTGCTCTTCACCGGGCACCGAAGAGGGTTCAAAGACAGAGCAATCCCCCCCCACCTGCTGCCTTCTCCGGGAGACCACGGCCCTGGGTCTGCAAAGCATCCCCTCCGTCCTGCTCCAGCCCTCTCGGCTGGGTCTCGGTGCCTTGGAAGACATGTCTCAAAACAGCCCCTGGATGATAACTGAGTGCCCAGCAGCCTGGGGATGCACAGGGAGGGGGCACACATTGCTCTTCAGCTCCTGTGACACCCTGGGGGCAGGGAGAAGTTATTTTAAGGGTGCAGGAAATATTATGCTGTGAAATTGAAGCTGGCTCCCACTCTGCTTGGAAAGCACCCAGCCCAGCTCAGCAGCCATTCTTATCACTGACTAAATGCACTTGTAATTATTTCTCCTTTCCCTCCTTCCTCACGTTACTAGCATTTTTCTCCTCTTTCATCTTGCACAATTAAATCTGAAAACCAACCCAGGGAAAGCACTAATCAGTTGTTATTCATGCATATTTGCAATGCCAGGTAGAGGCCTCAGCTGGACAGCAGGGCTCTCTGTGCCAGGCTCTGGACATTGCAAAATCCACAGAGAATTATCAGTACCAAAGCCCTGGAAGTCCTGGCCCCACATACGGAGGGGAGATGTCAAATGTGATGAGCATATTGTAGGCAATGTGCCTTGATGCCTCTTCTTTTTATAGCACACTTTGTGCTAAAAAAAAAATAAAAGGAAGAGGGAAGAGGAAGGGAGAGGTAGAAATGAGACAGTCACCCCCAGGCATCGGGCAGCCTGCTGTCTAACTTTCCAGGGAGAGCAAGTCCTGTGTTCCATATATCACTGTTGCAGAGGGGAAAGGAGCTTTTGCTAGTGCTGCTCCCTCTTTAATTTCTAGCCTTGCTGCCTGGAAGCTGTTCATCCTCTCTAAATCTTTCCAGAAGTGAACACGAATCTTTTTCTTCCAGCAGAAATTTAAGTGAGCCTATACAGCTATGCTTTTTTCTACACTGGTATCACTGGAGTCCAGCTCCAAGAAGACAGCCAGTCTTGCAAGACTTGAGCCAAAAAAAAAACCAAAAAAAACCAAAAAACCCCACCAAGAAAACAAAAAAAAACAAACCCCAAAAAACCCCAACACAACAAAAACCCCAGAGAAAACAGTGACACAGATCCTCACTAATTTATTTGGGAACACCAGAACATTTGTGAAACAGTACTTGTAACTGAGGAATAAAGTGCTATTCCCGGCCTTTGAGGAGAAGCAAGAAGCCAGTGTGATCCCTGGCGGCAGCCTGCCGTCCTCGGGGCTCCACATCCCAAGAAGACTCAATAGCACCATCTGATGGTTGAGAGGAAATATTCATATCCATGAATACTCATTCGTTCAAAGCTATTCCCAATCAGTAACAAGGTTTCTAGCTAGGTGCAGGCAGGTTAGTACCCTTTCGAGGAGGCTTTGGGAGGGATTCGGGAGTGTTGAGAGGTGGGAGTGTCTGGCCTGCATGGGGGGAATGCACCACCCTCTTCCTCACTTGGCTCCTTCAGTGCTGACACTGCTGGAGCAGCAGCACCTCTGGAGTAAGCATGTGAAAAAGGGGTGGCAGTGACATTGCAGGGCACAATCACAAAAATGTAGAATGCTGCTGAGGCTCCCCAAAACCAGCACAGAGCAGAGTGCACTGTGCAAGAGTGAGTGTGTTAGGAGAAACAAAGAAAAAGCCCTGCCCCAGCAGCTCAGACAAGGGAAAGCTGACCTGGAGCTGCTGGGGAGGATTTGGTGTGCATAGATGGCCATGTAAGGCTCTGTTGATGCAGGTGGTTCAGACCAATGGGGATTTGTTTTGTAAGTGCCCTCCATTGATTTTTCTATGTATAGGAAGTGTTGATTTCTCCAGCAAAGGCTGTAAAGGAAGGTCGGGTTTATTCCATGTCTACTTTGCAGCGTTAGCAATGGAAGGTGACTTGTCCTCTTTCTCCTCTGACTTTGGTGACTGCAAGGGCAGTAAGTGCAAGGAGTCAGCTGAATTTTGCCCCCTGCTCACAGTAATCTGCTACTACACGAAATTCAGGAGATAGGGTGACAGGACAACTTCCTCAGATTTGTTGGGATACAATGCTGCCACAGAGGACTCATCAGTTAAAACACGTACCCTCATTTGCTTCCTTGGCACCATGATTTGTGTACGTGGAACCAGCTGAAACAAATCCCTGGAGTTTATCTTCATGGGAGTAAGCAAGCACATACATTGGTCTTTTCATAAGATCAGGCCTGTGTGTCTCCTGTGCCAACTGGGGATGCATGAGCAGCTTTTAAAGGAAGAGATGAAAACCCCTGTGTTGGGCACACAGGGGATCTGGCTGAGCTTGGAGGTTTCCTCAGGGCATCCACAGGCTCCAAGGCTCTGTTGTCCACAAACTCACCCAAAAAGTAATGACTTCTCTCTGCCAGTCCTAATCTATCTGCAGGGAAAACCATGGCCATTACCAAATCCCTCCCAGGTCTGTGATGGGGACTGTAGCAAGATGTGAGTTTTCCTCCATCTGTAAATGGTCACCCCTTCCCACACACTGCCAGCCTCGGTCAGGGCACGGGGCATGGGGCAGTTGTTGTCTGCCTGTTGCTTAATCTGGCTGTTGTCAAAGGGAAGTCTGCTTCCTGGGTGGAGCTGATGGATGCAAGGGAAGGCTTGATCTCAATCTGCTGCTGGCAGCCAGCACCAGTGCTAATGCTTGCAATAGCTCATTAGTCATTTATGGAGTGCACCCAGGCACCTGAAAGTCTTCCTGGGGATGTGGGGAGAGTGAGGCAATGCATTTTATAAGGGGCTGGGCAGCAAGTTGTTTGCGTCATACCTAGGAAATCAGCCCAGAGCAGATATGTGGTTTGTGACTGTAGCTCCACCAGGTTTTTTGATGCCCCAGATGCCCAGCATGGTTCCTCCCCCTACCACCTGGTTGCTTGGGCAAGGTGAGCCTGAAGGGATGTGAGAAGCAGCCCGAGGGGCATAAGACTGTCCTTCAGGAGTAGCAGGATGCCTCTGAGCTGATCATTACCATAAGTAAGTGCTTCCCAGCAGACTAACAGACCTATCTGCTTGTGCCATCAGTGTGAGTATGCACAGAGATGCAGTCACCTGTTAACCAGCTGGTGCAAGTCATGCTGACAACCCTGAAACATGGAGAGGGTGGAGGGGACACTTCCATGGACACAGCCCCTTCACAAAGTCCATGCCGTGGATGACCAGAGACCATATAGGATGTGTTCCCATGAAAAGCACCAAGCTTTCCCTCCCTCAACCTGCAACCCTAACCTAGGGGAAAATGTCTTCCTCTTCCTCCACTGAGGAAGATGGGGATGATTAATAAAGCACACAGTCAGCCAAAGCAAACAGGCAGTTCTGGCCAGGCTAAATCCCTGGCCCTCTCACTGCAGTCTCTGTTACTTTTCCCTTAACTCTCAGCTTCAAGGTCCCTCAGAAAAGCATTCCTGGAGGCTGCAAAGAAGACACAAGGAGAGGACAAGCAATGAGGTTTCCTGAAACCAAAGGCCTGAGGGGGACATGTAAGAGGCAAGGATCAATAGCTGCACTTCCGAGAGCCTCCAGGCTCCCTGGATCAGCGATAATAGCGGGCTGAGCTCATTGCTAATAGCTCTGGTGGGTGAGAGAGCCAAGGGCAGCCTGTCTGCTTTGGAGAAAGCCTTGATGCTGTCTCTGTGCCTCTGTCAGCAGCACTGCCTGGTGCAGGGGGAAGCAGAAGAATCCCTTTTCATTACTTCTCTGTGCATGGACCATGTTTTTTGGTGAGGAGGGGTATCAAGGCTTGGTCTTTGGGTGCTGTCAAATGAAGAGTAGAGCTGGCAAAACTGCAGAAGTTATCTGAACTAGATGACTTCCTGCTGTGATCTGAGTTGTCTTGCTGGTTGTATTCCCTTTAATCCACCCTGATATTAAAATACCCCACGGGAGGTTGATTGCCCTGCACAGAGAGGTTATTCCTCTTCCAAAGAGATTTCTGTACTCCCACTGCTTCTCTGCCAGGCACCAGATTGCCTGGCTTTGAAGGAGTACAAGGTGCACACTTGTGGAACTGGGTGAAACCAATTACCATCAGGAGTCCATGCCCACGGCTTGGTGCAGAAGGCACCTAAGCTTCTGCACTGCTGTTTACTGCCTGGTCCTGCTTTGCCTGGCAGGGTTTACCTCCCCTGTGCCAGCCTTGCACCCAGTGCTGCAGCATGTAGAACCAGGGTAATGTGGTTGATAGGATTTTCAGAGGAGTACTGACTTTTCCTTTTTTAAATTTTCTTAAGCTTCCACAGCTAAACAAACTCCTCAGGGATGAAAGCACTTCAGGAGCCCTGAGTGACCCAGAGGACTATTTACAGGGCCAAGGGGGGAGAGGTGAGGGCAGAAAGTTCAGTCACCCAAATGCCATCCCACTGTGCTGTCTCAGCGACATTACAGCCTCAGCTACAGCCCTCACAGGCACCACTTAGCCAACCAGAGCCTTCACCCTGACTGGAAATTGCACTTCTTCCAACTTCTCCATACCCTCTGTGCCCTGTTCTCAGCAAGGTGCCCAGAGCTGAACCCACAGCTGTCCGTGGCAGGGGTAAGCACTACAGAGTCCTGAGTGCCTGGGTGTTTTCTCAGGGGCTGCACAACAAAAATATCCTGGGCGTCTGTGCCAGTCTGTCCCAGAGGTTTCTAGCAAGTGAGAGGCAAGAATGCCAGGTGCCTGTGGGGAGCATCTTCTGCACATCCTGGCTATTGCTCCCTAATGGATGGTCTGGTCAGCAATTAATGGGGAAAGCAGAGCAGGGAGAGGCAGCCCTGGCAGCACTTCGACTTCATGATGTACTTTTGCTTGGCATCAGCAAGGTCTGAGGAATGTCTGTGGTGGGGGAAGGTTAATGCTGCCTGGCTGGAGACAAGGCAGTCTGGCCCTTGTCGGGCACCACCAGGTCTGCTGGACAGTGGCTGCGTGGGGGTTCCCAAATACAGACACTTCGTCACAGCCCTGTGCTCAGGGGATGCCAGGGCAAAGACAAAGCCAAGCCTTGAAGACAGGCTGAAGGCAGCAGCATTCCTGCCTGTCCCAGAATGATGTGCTGAGGATTGCTGCTGAGCATTTTCCAGCTCCTGAGGTTGGAGGGGACTGCACACCTGTGTCACAGATGGAATCTGTAGGGCAGTGGTCACTTGTCACTGACCTCTCTAATGAAGAAGACAGGCTGGGATGTCAGTAAAAAAGAAGTTTTGGGGTGCAGAGCAGAGTCTCCTAGAAGTGGACTGTAACATCTTTTACAGCCATCTGTCCACAGCCTAGCAGTTGGTGTCTCGAGTTTATCAGTGCTGCAACCCAAATCTGGTGCTCAGTGGGTTCAGAGATGGAAAAGACTTGAACTACATGGTTCAAGTGGATGGGGCAGGACACATGTGGCTCTCAGGAGCACATGGAGCCCTTCCCTTCTCCAGTATCATATGTAGCCTGGAGATGAGATGGGAGCTGGATACTGCAAACATTAGAGTTGGCATATTCCTCTCAGCCAAGCTGATGAAGGACAGACTGCTTGTAGAGACACTGAAACTCCATAGCCTTGCTCTTGATGCTTTTAGTTTGCACCTGTAAAGTGCAAGAGATTTCAAAACTGAAGTACAGAGTGGCACTGCCCTTCCTCAAGTCACACAGCCTGGTGGGGACAGAACCAGGCTGGGGGCTCCTGGCCCATCGTGGGCTGTGGCCTTGCAGACATCTTCACTCTCCAGACCCCTGTCCTGCATCGGTCTGACATGGACAGGATGTGTGAGCAGCGTTTGCCTTCATCCCTCTTCCCTTCCCTCCTCCTCTTTGTACCAACGGCTGCAGCAGTGCTTCAGCACACTTGCAGAATGGGGTTTGTCCTGCACCGAGCGTCACTCCGAGCTCTCCTGAAGGATGTGAAACGAGGATAAACGTCTTTCCCTGGTACTGCACAGACAGAACTGCGGTGGTGTGAAGGCTCCCAGCAGAGGCCAGCAGAGGCTGCTCGCTCGCCTCGCTGCAGGGCCAGCGCACGGCGCCTGCGATGGCACAGCTCAGGGACTGCCCTGCCCTCCCGAGCACGGCTCAGGCGCCAGGGAGAGGTGTCCCACTAAGCTTGCTTTGAGCTTGCCCCCGTTGCCTCCCCTGACACGGCTTTGCTGTGGCCTCAGCTCCCAGCGTTGGAAGCAGCCATTCGGCAGCCCTTGGCAGTGTGATGGATGCCACATGGTGCCAGTGGGGTCTCTAAGAAAGGACCAAACTGGGCAGGTTGGTCCAGCTCTCCTCCAACACCATGCCCCCAGATGGCCCCAGAGGTTGTTATTGAGGGGAGGTCACTGGAATGGAGGGAGCACACAAATATGTATTTGCCAGGACATGCAGGATCCCATTTCCAGCCCATGGTGGATGTTCTGCACCCCTGCACCCCTGGCTGCTACCAGCCTTGACTGAGCTGGGGACATCATCTCCTCTGAGGCACAAGCCCCCAGCTCTCCTGTGCTTTGGGGAGAGGCAGTGGGAGCCCGCTCATCCTGGATAGGTGGAAAGGCTTCCTGGGGTTAGCAGTGCAGGATCAGAACCTCAGTACGTGTTATGTGGAGACCAGGGCATGGTGGTGAGAAGTGCCACAGCCACAGCCCAAATCCAGACCAACTGCCCACTTCCATGCAAGGTGGATCTATTTTCACCCAACACGCATCTCTACAAGACACAAACCAGACCTGGCTTGGGATTCTCAGGTGTGCCTTGCATGGAGGTTGTGCCTGCTCTCAGGAAGCTCACTAGGTGCTGTTGAGGCTTCATGAAGCATCTTGGAGCAGTGTGCTGGGCTCCCTGATGACAGCAGAGTTGAAGAGTGATGCCACGAAGCAGCGGGATTGGAAAAACTGGAAGAAAAACCTGAAGAATGGCAAAAGAGGGAAACTGTGGGGCTAAAGCAGCAGAAAGAGAGCAAAATGCTATTCCTACAAATCTCCTCCAATTCTTCTGGCAATGAATACCATGCTTTCCTTATCCCAAGCAACCATCCCTGTTGTGGCAGGGCAGGTGGAGGAGCTGTGTCCTCCCCTGGCATGGCAGTGCCTTGCAGACACAGATGTGTGCTGGTCAGGATGCAGCTCTGTTCCCAGCATGACTGGCTGTGACTCAGAGAATGCCTCAGGGGAGCAAACCAGATGAGGANTTTTTTTTTTTTTTTAAATTGAGGCCTTTTTTAATTTGCCAAGGTGCTTTGCCAGTGGGCAGTGACACACTTTGTGGAGAGGAAGGAGGATTGCAATTAGTGTGGATTTTGGGCAAGACAGGAGCAGCTGGGTCATGCTGTGGGCATCTGAGGGGCCAGCTGGATTTGGGCACAGTATCCACACTGCTATTCAACACAGATGGTTTCTGCAGGAGAGAATTTTTGTTTTCATTGTTACCCTGGTGCCATGAAATGCAATTTTGGGAGGCATTATCATTTGCCCTGTTCCTGCCGACACAGCTCCTTCCTGGCAAGGCAGTGAGAAGGAGGAATGCTGGGCTGCCAGTGTGATCTATAGGGGTTGCAGCATTTTGGGTCAGGGCACACATATTTAGAGGTAAATCTACAGCAGGAAAACTACCTCTCCTTGTACATGGCAGCTTTATTAAATAGAAATAAATAAAGGATCTTTAAAGGAGAGGCAAAGGAGAGACACAAACCCCATCCTTGGGGCAATGCAGACAGATGAGTAATGGGGCCCTTTGAGTAAGTGCCTGCCTGGCCAGCTCTGAGTCACTGAGCAAACAGCACCAGCCTGGAGCCAGAGGCAGGGCTATTCTTAGCTGCTCGCTTGTCAGGAGATGCTGCCGAGGGAGGGAAGGCAGGTTAAGGGGTGTCAGAGGGGGAAAACATTTGATTTCCAACTAGAAAGCCCCCAAAAGCCAACCTGAGGTTCAGTTGCAGGTTGCAGTAACCCAGACTGGAGATGACAAGTGTGAGGATGAGGAGGGTGACCACTGCTGTGCCAGGGGGCTCAGGACAAATTTCTCAGGGAGTTGAATGGAAGTAAAGACACCTGGAGGGCCAAGGGCTCCTCTGCTATGTGCATTGCCCAATTCCTCTGCCTGGGGGACATCTGGTAGCACAGACTAAGCATCACCCTCACCCGCCCCCTAACAGCATCTCTCTTTCCCACCTGCCTGGCAGGGTCCCATTTTGAGGTTCCAAGAACCACCTGTTCCGAGACATCCGGATGTCCCTGCTGCAGATGGGATTGCATCAGCAGGGAAGGGAGGTGGCACAGGGGTGCTGCAAAGACCTGGACTCAGTTGCACTTGGGCTCCTTCTAAATAAAGAATCTCCAGTCATACTGGCTCGAGCTGCTGGCTCAGCCCAGAAGCCTGGAAAACTAAATGACATCATCTGGGTACTGCCGACAGACAATATTTCCACTCAGACACTGAGTGCCTGGGTTTCAGCTGAGGAGTGTGGCCAGGGAGCATTGATGGCTTTATGGCACTCCCTAAAACTGCATTTCCTCTCTGCAAAAGACCCAGGCAAGCAGTTCACCCTCATTTTGGTCTTCACTTTCACCTGGGGCATCCTAATCAAGACCCTCCGTGCCCCTGGAGGGACCCCAGCAGCATCTCAGTCCTCTAAGCCAGCCTTGCTCCAATGCCACATGGCGGGGACAAGCCCATGGATCATCTCATCAGCTCCTTCCCCACCTTGGGGTGCTCTGGTCACAGCCATGGAGGCTGCTCACAGTTGCTGAGGGCTGGTGGGATTTAGCACACATGGCAGCCGGTCTGGGGCCGGAATTCCAGAACTGGGGGTCATGTGTGGGAATTTTGTGACTTGCTGCAGTAATGCTCCAAACCAATATGCTCATGAGCCTTGTCAGCACCTGCTGCCGTGGAGAGCAGGGTATCTCTGTGGACAGGAAGGTAAGCAGCAATACAAAGCGTCTGCATCCCGTGGGTATCCTGCAGGTGAGAACCTGCAAGGGGACCAGAATTACCCTGTCAGTTGTGGAATTATAGTCTGGTATGTAGGAGAAGGACTTGGGGCAAGGATTTCCCCCCACACACACACTCCACAGAGGCTCCAACTCTGCCTTCCTGGGTGGCCTCTGGCAAATAACCTGCCGTCTTGGCTCCAGGTTTCCTATTCCCACTCATCTGGAATGAGTGGGATTCTCCTCTGATTTCCAGAGCTCTCTGGACTAGGTAGAGTTGATCCTCATCTACAGGGGTACATGGAAAAGGAAAAATTAAGCCAAGTAACAATAATTACTATTCTCCTTCCCATGGGTGTTGTAAGGATTAGCTCATGTTTAGCAAAACCCACTGTAAGTGCTAAACATTATTAATGTTCTTGGATTGCTCCAGGAGTGAATGTGGCTTTCCAGGGAGTGACAGGGTTTTTCCCTTGGCTGGCACGGAGCTGCAGTGAATTCCTCACAGCTCAAGGAAAGCAGCATCCTATTCCTATTAGGCTCAGGGTGTAGAAGAGTGTCGGCAGCACAAAGCAGTACTCATCTCACTTTCCATCTGTCTTTGAGAGATGGAGCCCGTCCCTTCTTACACCAATGCACAACCAACAGCACTCTGGAGGAATACACATCCCACAGAGACTGAGTGTGGGGCTGTAATAAGGGCTCATCTCACCAGTGTGGCAAATGGCATCTCCCAGGCTGCTCCCAGACACACAATGGAGTGGGATAGACCCCGGAGGGGATGTGGTTGTGGCACTGCCCGAGGACCACCCAGCAGCTGAGGCCAGAGACCAGGGCAGAGCCACAGCACAGCTTACAAGTTTGAGTGTCGTGGCTCAGGTAGGCGTGGAAGGGTGGGGGAGGTCTATTCGTGCCCCTGGCTATCCTAAGTGTCCTAAGCTCTGTGCACCAGGAGCATTAATGCTCCTGCTAAGTGTGGAAAAACAATGCACACCACCTAATGCTGGAAAGCCTGGGGGAGATGATAGATAGATTCTCTTTTCCAGGCTCTGGTGCTGGAAAAAGACACCAAGTTCTCATAGGAGAGGAAACTGGCTTGTAACTGGTTCAGCCCCTGCCCAACCGCTCTAGCAAATGTCCCTCCTGGGGACACCCAGCTCTCTGGGCAAGGCTGCAGGGTGCCAAAAAATGTTCAGCTGACAGACCCTGTCACCCTGGCTCTCCAGCCCTACGGAGCTGGGGCTGACTTTTTGTGACCCCTTCTCCCCGTGCTGACTCAGCCATGCCCCCGTGGTGGGTGGCCACAGCCCCGGGTGGGATGGAATGAAGGTAAAGGCAGTATGGACTGGCAAGCTTTCAAAGAGGCCACAAGCTAAATAAATAGCCAGCAGCCTATTTCAGTGGCTGCTATATTTAGCTCAAGGAACATTTATTTATAGGCTTGGCAGCCATTCTGAGTCAATAAAAGCCAGAGAGCTGGAAAAAGGACGTTCCTGGGTTTCTCGTTGCAGTAATGGTTTCTGCCGTGCAAACCACGAGGAGAGGCAGCCTCAGCACCAGGGCAGGGGGAGGAAGCTGTGCTGGCTGCACACCCATGAGTGGCTCTGCCGGGGGACAGAGCCTCCACATACTCATAGCCCCAGCCCCAGCTAAGAGCAGCTTCACCTGGGTTCCCTCCCACCTGGATGCTGCTGCCACTCCCCTGGCTCAGAGGGAATGTCTCTCTGAAACATGAGGGGATTCAATTGTGCCTATGGAAGTAGTGACACAGGATGTCAACTTTGAGGACTCTGCTGCAGCATCTTCCTGTGGGCAGTGAGTTTGGAAAAACTAGGGGCAGGTAAACTGCGAGGGAGATGTGAGCAATGTTCATGTTTCTCTGCTAAATAATTATCTCTTATGTCACACACAGCAACAAGTTGTGAGGGGAGGACATGCAAACAGCCTCTCTGGAGCTGCTAGCATTGTCAGATGTACAGGAGGCCAAAACTTCACACTGAGCTTCTACCCCAACAGCAGGCGATGGCAGTAGTTTGGAGAAGCTTTACAAAACACCCAGCAACTGCAGCTGGATAAGGAGAATGAATTTAGAAAAGATTTAGGTTTAGCCCAGCCTGTGAAAAGCAGCTGTGAGGATGGATGTCCCTTCTGCATATACGTCAATAAGTGCTGAGGCTTTCTGGAGCCAGAACTGCAGGGAGCCTGCTCACGCCTTCTCCTCCCTCCAAAGAAAACCTGCTGCAGGGGGAGCAGGGAAATGCCTCCATCAGCTTCCACTTGAGCAGAGTCCAGCCAAAATGGGGCTGCTGCTTGGCACCCACCAGCTGCCCCCTGAGCAGAGCATGGCTCAGTTGGCCATGGGTGAGCAGGGAATGTTTACAGGGTTTAGCTGCAGTGCACAGCAAGTGTGTGGCTACATGCTGCTATTATGTCAGGAACAAGGTGGGAGCAGAGCACAGCTGGGAAGCAAAATAATAATAATAGTAATAATAATAATAATAAGTATATTTTAATGCAAACACTCTATGTCTTTGTACTCTTTATCTTGGTGATCTGTACCATTCCCTTCACGTGTGTGTCCCCATCTGGAGCAGGACTGGGACAATCCTTGCCATTAGAAAGGGGATGCTTAGGCACCTGACTACAGCTTCAGAGCCCCTAGAGGGGCAGTTTGCAGTCTGAGTGCCCATGAATGCCCCAATTAATTTTTATGCCACTACTCTCTCAGCCATGAGCCTTATTTCTGCTTTGAATTAGTCCAGCTGCAGCTTTCAGCTGCTGGGCCCTATATATAGACACGGCTCTGGCAGTGCATCCAGGTCTGTCTGTGTCCAGGTCTGGCTCTATGTTAAACTCTCCACCAGCTGTAGCCCCATCACTGCCCTCCAAAGGTCCATTGCCCTCCCCAAACTCCCAAAGAGCCCCATCCTGAGAGGGTCTGACCCTCAAAAACCAAGGCTGACACCAGCTGTTAAAACACCTATTCGGGTATTTATTACAACACGTTGTTCCAAAATACAAAAGAAAGGAAAAGAAAGTAGAGGGTAGAAAAGCACTGCTGTTTACAGCCTCTGGTAATAAATAAATAAAGACGAGGCAGGGGCAGGGTGTCTCCCCGGGTCCGACGCCGGCGCTGGCCAAATGGACAGCGAGGAAGGGAGTGTGGTGGGGCTGGTGGCCAGACCCTCTCTTCCATGCTTGGGAGTCTCCAGGTACACCAGGGTGGGTATAGACACCCTCTCTGTGTTGTGCTTGCTGAGGAAGGGTCTGATCCTACAGGGATGAGGAAGGGAGACAAGGCTCAGTCCCGGCATGGTCGGAACCTGCCTGCTCCCTCCCTGTCCACGGCTGCTCCAAAGGCAGGTGAGGTAGGAAGGGTGATGCTGGACCGGGACCCCAACAGAGATCTACCAGGGTTCCCCAAGAGAGGGGTGAGACTTGAGCTCTCTCCTCTCCAGTGTGGTCGCAGAGCAACCTAGGAAATGTGTTCAGCACAGCATGATGAGAAGGACCCCAACCCATGACAAAGCAAAGTCATGACAGAGACAAGAAACTGTGCCTGGGCCACTTGGAGAAGGGCAGTGTTAAACCCCGCAAATTAAAATAACTCTTCATGGGGCTGGCGCAGTACAGGGAGTGTTTTGTGCCACGGTGCAGATGGGGGTCCTCTTCCCTTCCCTTAAAGTCTCCTCCTACAACTTACAGTCACCTGGAAACCTCCAGGTTGTACAAAGAGCACAGGCAATGTGTGCAAAAAAAACAGCACCAGCCTCTGTCTGCTCATGACACCACGATTTATCCATGTTTGATAAAGACCATATCAAGTGCCATGTTGGGAGCTATTCCCAGTCCATCTAAATCCCTCCAGGTACCAGAGGCCACTCACAGGTCTTCCTGTGGCTCTGCCACTGGGCTTGCTCTAGCACTGTCCATGTGTCCTCCCCAGGCTGTGCTGTTCGTGGGCCAGCACAGGGGGGACACTCAAGCCCAGGAAGGTCCAGGGCATGTGGCTAAAGCAGCAGCCAATGCCTCGGGCTCAGCTGAGCAGGACAGCTCTGCAAAGCAGCTGTGATGCCACAGCAAGAAGCCCCTGTGGGTGAAGATGCAGGCTGCAGCTGCAGCCAGCTGAAGAAGGTGAGAGGATCAAGACCTGGAGGGAGCTGATTCCACGAACTGGATGCCTGGCCAATGCTTCTTAAAGCTTTTAACTTTTGCTATTTAATCCTCTGTTGCTGGTGCCAGTGGGCTCCTGTCTCTTGCAAAAATGAGCAGGAACCTGTATGGGAGAGAGGAGCTGCAGCAAGGGAAGGGAAGAGTTAAGAGAATGAATCTGCCCCGGGTTTGGGTGCCTTTATATCCTTAGGAAGCACCTCCCTCCAGCTCCTCTGATGAGGGTTTGCCTCCTGAGGCTGGGGCAGCCGGGAGCTGTGCCGAGTCAGCCACAGCCGGGCTGCGGGGAGCAGAGAGAAGGTGAGATGGGGCCTTGCTTTTATTCACAACAGAGAAACAAAGAGCAACATACAAAGAGTAAGAAGCAAAAAAGTACAGAATCATAACCATAATAATAATAATAATAATAATAATCATAAATACTCAAATCTATCATTCATAGATTGCAATGACAACACTGATAGCTTATTATCATTAGTATTAAGAATGGGAGGGAAAAGGGGACAGCAGGAGGGGTTTCTGAGGGGCATTGTCTCCTAAGGGGCAGATGTAACAGGGATGGACATCCAAAGAAACAAGCAGACAAAGAGAAGGGCTGGGAAAGCAGCAGGGGCTGGGGACGCTGCTGCTGAGGCCAGGGACGAGCCTGCTCTGACCCAAGCCTCTGGCTCAGTGTTGCCAACCTGATCACTGCCCTCCTGCCAGCTTTGCTCAGCTGGGAAGGAGGTGACCGGGAGGCTCAGCCCCAAGGACAGGCAGAGCCTGCAAGGAAAGGAGCAAAATGTCCTTCCTAGTCTGAAGGAGAGCTGTGATTTGCTCAGTCCATCATGTGGTGGAAAGTGCAGGCATTGCCACGGCACTCAGCAGCTTTGTTGGTTACTCCCTTGAAAGAACAGACCTTTCCTCTCCTCTGCTCACACTTCTGCTTCTGTAGGTCCCTACAAATGAATGCATCTTCATCAGATCAGCATGCAAAGGTGGTTTTTGCTTCCAGTGAGGCTTTGGGATGGGTCAGCTGGCTGTGAGAGCCCATAAAAAGACTTGGCTGACAGATGATGTGGAGGATACCACCCGGCACATCCGTCCTCATGACAAATCACAGCTCTCTGACTCATGGACAAAGTGGTTCATTAGACAGAGTTTCATTTTTTAAAAAAATTAAGTTAATTGCAAGCCACTTGGTGACCCTGATGGCTTTGGGTCAGGATGGGCAGGAGACACTTGGGCAGGGCTGCTCCATCAAGGCTTATTTTCTGGCTATAGACTTAAAATATTGTATGTATGAGGGTTTCTGAGGCACATGCCCAATGTAAAGGAGAGGGATGAATGCAAAGTACATCAAAATAAGGCTGCAGAGGTGGGTCATGAATGTCTACAATCTACTAATCTTAAAATATACTTATCTTTGTTCTGGTTTCAGAGGAGAGAGGAGTCCATATTGTGTAAAACCTCAAACATGTCTCAGAAGCATCCAGGCGATGGCAGAATGTAGATGACAAAAAGCAAACCATGTATCTGCCTCTTTGCAGACATTCAGGATCTCATTTACAGCGCACACCCTCTCCTTCCCGACCTGCTCCATCTGCTTTTTTTGTGCTTGCAACACAGTGTCACTTAACAGGAGGAATTAGACTGGAGCCTGCTAGTGCTTTGTCTCATGTTCCCACCTGGTTGTGCCCACCTGTTGTCCTTTCTATCCCTTGGGAAGTCATTTAAGCCTCTCTCCATTGCTCAAAGTTGCACTGAACCAGCTCCTGCCAACAACTTCCCTGACCTGAGCTCAGTAAGTCCGTGCTGGCACCAACCCTGGAGGACTATGAGATGGGCAGGGACTGAGTGCTGTGGGGCAGAGATCGGCAGACAGTCACCACTGGCATGCTTGGGAAGATGTGCTACCACTGAGGGCAGCAGAAAGGGAAGGAGGACCAGAAGCACTCCTTGGACAGGAGGCAGGTGACACTGAAACTATGCCCAGTGAGGAGGCATCAGAGAGGATGAAGCTCTTTTCTTCTCCCTCCTTGGACTTGACATTGATGCCTACTCAGGATGCCCTGCTGCAAGTGGAGCTCCTGAAATAGCTGCCTGGCTCACAGGATGGACCTAAATGCCTTCTGGAGTCTAGAAAGGGAGCTTAGAAAATAGCATCATCACTGCTTCATGATGTGAAAAGAGCAATGTTCAGGTTGGCAACACTGAGCAGGTTTGAGGTGGTTGCTGGAGGAAATGATGGGTGGTGGTAGGCTTTTGAGGATTGACTATGAGATCTCTCATCAAAAGCGATGTGGGGAGAGGAGCAGGTGGTGCCTGGCTCTCCAACCACCCCCATCCCTCCCTGCCACACCACGGGAACCAGTCAGGAGCAGGTGGAGGTCCCCAGCATCTCACCAAATAGCTCCATGGAAAACCAGAAAAACTAAAGCCCAAAGAGAGCAAGGAGTCTCCAGGGAGACCTTCCTCAACTGCAAACACAGAGGTGGTTGAGGAAGCAACGAGCTGAAGCGAGCAGCCCCTCCTTGTGTTGATTGCAGCTCCTCACGCCTCTGCTTTATGTTCAGTTTTAAACCTGAGATCATTTGGTTTTGTCACGGGTAGTTTGATTTAAAGATAGAAACGAATGACAAGAGGAGGAACAAGGGAAAGGGAGAGAAACCATGTGGACCCAGAAAAGAAAAAAACAACACTCCAAGGATGACACAGGACACAGACATGCACAAACACAGACCCCTGAGGTATCAGCTTTGCAAACTAGTGCGAGACAAGGGAGAAAGCAAAGACAGCTGCAGGGAGAGATGTGCTTTGCAGTGGAGGCAGTGCCTCCAGCTTCAGAAAGCAGCTTCTCAGCAATCCTGACATTGGGGTTTGGGGACAAGAGCTTGGCTTCTCACCAGACGGCAGGAAGCAGCCAACCATCTCTGAAAATAAGTCACTTGTGCCCCTCCATGTGCTTGCAGAGCTTCATGTCTGGACAGCTTATCACCCGCTGGATGGAGGGGAGCCGGCCTGGAGGGCAGCAGGACTGGGGGAATCCTGGCACCTGCAAACACGCTCCCCTGATTTTCTCAGATGTGAAACAAAGGATTTGGGAAGCCAGAACCGCCACCCCCAAAGGGAAAGTGGTGCCCATACTTCCCAAGCAAGGTAGCCGAGGTGAGGGGGAGCTGAAGGGCTGGGGCAGGCAGGCAAGACACCTCCCAAGAAATCCCAACTACCACCAGCCTCCCATCCCTCCCTCTGCCGTGGCAGCTTCCGACGCCTTCCCCATGCAGCTGGAGGTGATATCCTGCAGCCTTCCATCCACTTCAGGTGACTCCCACCTTTCCACCTCCAGCAAGGATGGGCAGCCAAAAGGAGGGGAGGGAGGGGAAGAGAAGGGGTATGGCTGGGATTGGGTGACTGCCAGGATGGGGACAGTGCCTAGGATGGGATGGCGGCTGGGATGGTGGTAATGGCTGGGATGGAGATGAGGAGAAGCAAACAGAGACCAAAGAGGGAAGAAGAGGCAGCAGCTTCCAGAAGAGTTTTCTGGCTCAGTTTGTGTCATAAGAAGGTTTTATAGTTTGCTCGTTTACTTGGTATTTTCTAGAAAAAGTGCCCAGAAGAGTCTCCTGTCCCCTTGTTGGTATGCCCAGAGAAAAGGGGGGAAATCTGTGTTGTGGTCATTAACTATTGAAGGAGCCACAGGCCTCAAGATATTGCTTAGAAACTCGTATTTCAGATTTAAATACCATACACAGTAAAAATAGAGCTGAAAGTACCGCCCCACATTGTCTGCAAATCATTGCCAGAATGAACAGCTTCAATAAATTAAAAACAAAACAAAAAAATTGAAATATTATTTACGTCTCAATAAAAATTGCAGTAAAACCATTTACCTTTTCCTTTGTGTGTGTGTTTTCGGGTTTTTTTTTCTTTATATTATATATAATATATATTTATATATGTATAGGGCTGCTCCAGTGCAGCATTTTTAGGATACTTAGCCAGAGAAACACAGGGGAGCATG
>VZTB01009117.1:734635-759232 GCA_013397245.1 Thryothorus ludovicianus | reverse complement strand
CGGAGAGCCCGCGGCGTGCCGGTGCTTCCGCCGCTGCCTCACCTTGGCCTCCAGCAGCAGCTCGGGCCCCGTGGGCCGGTCAGGGCTGTCCGCCCCCGGCGAGAAGGGGCTGAGGCTGCCCGAGCCCGAGGGGCTGTCCAGCTTGCAGAGTTTGGGGGCTTCCCCAGGTCCAGGGGGCCCGGGGGGGTCCTGCCGCAGGCCGGGGGAGTAGGCAGACTTGATGTCCAAGGAGAAGGAGCGCTTCAGGCGGTTGGTGTCCTGGATGCGCTCGGAGGAGAGGTGCAAGCCATTGAGCCCCTGCTGCAGGCTGGTGGGCGACAGGACCTTCGGGGTGCCGCCCTGCCGCTCGGGGTCACCGGTGGGGGATGCCGAGCCGGTGCTCCTCGGCACATCCTCGGCCTTCTCTGAGGTAGGTGTTAGGGGATGCCGGCTGCTCTCAGCCACCTCTGCTGGGTCCTGCTGCCCGTCCCCCTCGCTCCAGTCGCCCTTTGACTTCAGGGCCTTGAGGAGCTTCAGGCTCCTCTCGTACTCCAGGAGCTGGCCCAGGAAGTTGAAGTTGGGCGAGATGGATGGGCGACGGTCCTTAACAAACCTGCCGAGAGGCACAGACAGCCCCGTTGGTGCTTGGTCCTCCAGTGGGCCACCCCTACTATCTCAGCCTCTTTAGGGAGAAGAGGCATCATTGAGAACCTTTTGACCAGACCCTCCAAAGAAAAGAATCTTGGGGAACCATGGGGCCTTGGGATGCCCCAGGACTGGAGCTGGGACTGCCTCTCCACTCCCTTTTACCAATCCCAACCATTCCTTGTTGCATGCATTTTATGAGGGGAAGTTTGGTTTGGTGTGGTTTGGTTTTACTGGAACCAAGCCAAGGTAAGACAGAGCTTCAAGGAGCTCTGACCCTCTCCTTGTGGGCTCAGCCTGCTTTCCTTCCCTGGAGTGAAGCAAATGGCATAACCCCCCTGTTATCCTAAGGGGGAAACTCACCTGTAAGCATCATCTGACGACATACCCATGGTCTTCATGATGTAGGCGATGGCAATGGTGGCTGACCGGGAGATCCCAGCCAAGCAATGCACGATCACCTGGCAGCTGGACACCTTAGCTTTGTCTGGAGCATGGCAGAGGAAACAGAGAACAATGGTGAGAAAAATGGTTCTAGCCTCTCTCCCCACCTTTGTATGAGAGGACAATTGCTAGGTGCAAGACCAGGGAGCACAGAAGAGTTCAGGTTGTGAAGGCTGAGAATTGGACGGTCTGCAACCGTAAGAAAAACTCACCAATGAATTCAATGGACTTGTCCAGCCAGGGAAGCAGCTTCTCACAGTAGTTGTCATTGACAGGAATGCGCATGAAGTGACTATCACAAATGAAGTCTGGCTTGGGACAGGAGTTGCTGGCATTTAGGACATAGCTTATCCCATTCTGTGTCATCAGGTCCTGGTGGTAAAGAAGCCATCAAATGATCAGCTGAGCTCAGCCTGAACCACCTGCTGAAGGTCTGTCTTGCCATGCACTCTCCCTGCCTTTTCCCATCCCAGCATTTTCTCCTGTGGGTCTCCTAGTGCTGCCTTGGCCTAGTTGGCAATACAGCAGAGACCTGCTGAAAAGGTTGTGTCAATTTCGATGACACAGGTTGGAACCTCAGCAGATCTTTATTTTGGTCCAAGTAAAATGAGCAAGGCCAAAAACACCTGGAAAGGGGTTCCAGAGGGGAAAACCCAACAATCATAGTATGAGAGGAATAAGATAATATAAGAAAGAAAATCAGCAAAAATTCTGTCTGAAAGCTCTGAAAGTATCAGCTGAGGGAAAAAGGAAACATCTCACCAATGGAGTGGAGTGAGTCACTGGTAGCACCCTACATTAACCAATGTGGCCAGAAGATGCTCTATCCATAGGCAACAGAGTGAGGTCAAGGGTACACTTTCGTGGGCAGTGCTTCTCTTCTCCAGCATGTGGCCACATTGTGGGGATGGCAGAAAACACAGTTCCAAAACATGAACAAAATTCTCCAAGGAGGTGAGGAGGAAAGGAAATTATGAAATTCCCCGCCTGGTATTGGCTTCTCAGGATTTTGGCCCAAGGATTTTGGCCCTGGCTCTCCAAGGGCTGGTTCCTGCCCTTCCAGCAGGCTTCATGGAGCCAGTCCAGCTCTCAGGCTCGCATTCTTCTAATTTTTTTCTTTCATTTCCTTCTACTCCCTGTACATAATTTCTCTCTCCCTCCTTTCTGTCTCCAGCTCTAGTCTGGTGTCATGGTCCTTCTCCCTCCTTGCCTGCCATGGGTGAGGACACCTGGCTGGCTCCCTTGTGGCTGCAGCAGACAGATGCTTGGCAGCACTTTAACTGCAATTCCTTTCTTTCTTATCATTATTACTCTTCCTTTAAACAACATTCCTCCCCTGGTGTGACATCACAGCACAGCACCTTTTAAAGGTGCTCTGGAGAGGAGAGGAATCTGTAATACCTTCACCCCTCTGGCATGACTGGGGTCCCCGGTGGGACAGGGCGGACGTGTGCCCTCAACAGGGCTGTACCTTGTTCAGGACATCCTTCTGGGAGCCCAGGTAGAGATGCGGCAGGATGCGTGTGGGGCCAACGTTGGCCACAGGCAAGCAGGGCTGGGAGATGCTCATCGGCAGGATGGCAGCTGGCTTCCCCTCGCAGAGCCCTGGGAAGCAGGATGAGAAGGTGGCAAAGCCTCCTGTGGAGAAAATGGGGACATTGAGCTTGGAGCAGCAAGGCCGAGATCATCAGTACCTGGCACCCCGAGTGGTGATAACCCTGCAGCCCTGGAAACAGAGCCTCCAGGAGCAACAAGCCACCAGCCATCAGTAACCGGGGCACATACACTGTGATGGCTGTCACACACACAGAGAAAGGAATGGAGAACCAGCTCTGATTCCTCCCTGTCACAGCTGGATATTAATGCACATGTGAGGCATCCCACACCCTCTCCAATGAAGTTGGTTCTTCTCAACTTTATTCAGACAAACAACAGGAAGAGACAGTCTTTTCTTGGCTCCTTACTATTCTGAGGATAGGGTCACCTTTTGATAGCAAAATCCATTAAGGCAGGATGACAACAAGCAAGCCCACTGAGGTGCAAAGCTCCTGGGGTCTGGGAGTTCAGCCCAAACCTTGTTGCATTGGCTACACTTATACATCATTGCCAAGCCAATGATTTCTACCACACCATGGTTTGCATGGTGGGCACATACGGCCACTGCTGTTTTCCATGCCATGACTTTGCTGAATGTGACAGCAAGCAGTGTCCAGTTTACTGCACCAAGCTGCTGGACAGTCATACCCAGCTTGAGCATCTTGAAGCCCAGTCTTGAAAGAAAACCCCCAGCTGAGGTTGCAGTAGCTGGTATGTGACAGTCAGAACTATTGTCACAGTGTCTGGCATGGTCAAAAGCCTGAGAACCTGTCCTGATAGCTTGAGCAGGGCTGCAAGCCTTGTCCTGCTTGCACAGTGGGCAGCAAGGGGGGCTGGAAACTCCCCGGTGCTGTTGCATATCCTGCACAGTTGCATAAGACCACTGGAGATCCTGATTTGCTCCCACTCGCTGATCCCATACTCCAGGGTAGAGCCAGGTCTGGCTAGCAGTGGCCTAATTTCACTCCCCTCCAGCTGAGGACATCTGGGTGGCAGCTTCATGCAATGGAGAGAAGCTTGAGTCATATCTGCCTCAAGTCTCCCTTGAGGTCTTCCCAGTCATGCAAATGAGCAGATGTAGCTTGACATCACCCAAAGGGCAGAGAGGACTTAGGGGCATGACTGTCTTTCTGTCAAAAAGACCAGGAAGCTCCCACGAGATCCTTTTGAAAGCCGAAGTCTCTGGACTTAGCACCACGAGAATCCCTGGCCCACCTCCACAGCT
This sequence comes from Thryothorus ludovicianus, assembly GCA_013397245.1. Taxonomy (NCBI): domain Eukaryota; kingdom Metazoa; phylum Chordata; class Aves; order Passeriformes; family Certhiidae; genus Thryothorus; species Thryothorus ludovicianus. The sequence continues at coordinate 755,343 of VZTB01009117.1, read as the reverse complement.
AAACAAGACCTTTTAACAAGCCAGTCTCTCTCCCCTTCAGAAGCAGGGCAGCCTTGACATATTCTCTATTTACCTTCTCCAGCATTTTGGCAACATTTCTGCCTGGAGCACCCTTCTGGCTGCTGGTGTGGCACCCACGCTCTAGAGAGGCATGACTGGTGCTGCAGACAACCCATCTGACATGTTTGTGAGATGAAGGTGATGGAGAAGCCAAAGCAGTACACAAAATCATGCTCACATCACATGGGAATATCCAAGGTCCTCCATCACACTCCATCTCAGCACCTCCTGGCATCAGCTCCCAGTGGCTTAAGGAGAAGGTGTCCTTTAGCAAACCTCTTTCCTCCCCTCTCTTATGTTTTCCTGTCTGGCAGCTAACACATCTCCCAGCTTCCAAACCAAGTCAAGACAGGAGGGGTAGAGTTAAGCACCTGATCTTTTCCAGCACTTCCTTTTCTCTGGCTCCCTCCAAAATGACATCACTTCTCAACTGGGACATTAAATCAGAGCAAAAGCAGGAGGGCCAGCACAGGTGCAGCATAGCTCTGGTTACTGCTCATCCCTGCACTGTGCCCCCATTGCCAAGGACCATCACTAGCCAGAGCTGTGCATGCACATGTGCGGCCTCCCTGCTTTGCCCCATGTCAGTGCCTGGGGAATGCTGGGGCAGAAAATCCTGTGGGAAGTGTTCCCTGCAGTTGCCTCTAGAGAAGCCTGAAGCACTTGAGTTTGAGTGGGGCACAGACCTGACCCCAGGCTTGTGTGAAAAACATGGGAACTTTTCTGAAGGAACATGGCACATTTTTGGGGAGCAGGGCACACACAAAGGCAGCCCCAAGGATCATTGCCTGCTCTGGTCCATGTGTGCCCAGCCTCTTGCACTCACTCAAATCCACCAGGAGCTGCCCAGGGCAGTGAATGGCTTTGTTTGACTGTTTAAGGTGATCTCATAGTTCAAGCAGGTCAGGGCATGCTGCTCTCTCCCCATTGGCCACCCCCACCACACTCAGCTGGCAGCAGATCCTCTGCCAGCCATGCCTGGGGAAGTCCAAGCAGGAGCTGAAGGGGCTGTGAAGCAGGCAGGGATTGTAGAGTGGCAGCAGCACCCTCAGCTGCAGTGCCTACCTGGGCAGGCTGCTGCAACTGGAGGATGCCCATAGCTCCCCTCACTTGTCCTAAACTAAACCTCAACCCTGTGTCCAGGAGTCCAGGCATGCTCCCAGCCCATCTGTCCTCATCTTCCCCATAGTGGCAGCTGCTGAGGGCAGCCTGGGCTTGGGGAATCCCTAGAGATGGGGCCGGGTACTTGACACCATCCCAACATGGAAGGGACATTGACCCCACCCTGCAGGGGCTGCTCCAGCATGCCTTTCATTTTTAGAAATTGAAACAGCTCTTTAAACAGTCACAAAGGCAGTGAATATCCCTGGCTGCGCTCCAACTGATACCTGGGCTTTCCTCCCCTCTATGCCCCAGGCCATGCATCCCCGATTTTGCTGGGAGAGAGCAGCAGAGCCCAATAAGGTGAGGAGCCAGGGTAGCACCAGTTCTAGCCTTCCCTCTTTTATTTGCAATGCTGGTGCCAGGAGCACCATTTCTCTTGGCACATGAGGAATTATCTTGAGAAGGATTTCTATCTGTCATGGAGTAGGCATTGGGGGATCTTCAGTTTCTTCTGGATGCTCCCCTACCCAGGTGACGGCTTTTGGGGGAGGAGCTGGTTTTTCTATAGCACAGCCCAATGAGCTGCTCATGGCTCCAGCATGGAGAGCTCTCAAAACCATTCTGTGGAAAAAACAGTGTCTGCCTGCCTACTGCAATTACCTGAGGCAGAGATGGTGCCCAGGAAGAGAAGTGGAACTGGAGGGGAAGGGAACCAGAACAAAAGTGGGGATTCTCTCACTGCTGCTGCTGAAAATGGAGGAAACAGGAGCCAAGAAACAGCATCAGACAGGTTCTAGGAGGCCTAGGAAGTGAAAATCACCCTCCTGGAAGTGAAAATCACAATGAGGCACAGGATATTGCGGCAACTTAGTGCCAGAAGAGTGCAACAACGGAGACTGTGTATCTCACCCACTGGAGGTTCACTCAGGGGGTGCTGACCACCCTTTCACCTCCTGCTGTGCCCTGCAGACACTCCTCTGGGCCAGCCCCCAGCCCTGCTCTGCATGGCTGTTCCATCAAACAGAGGAGAGGGGAAAACCCCACAACCTCTCCCAAACCCCATCTTTGCCAGGCCTTCCCCTCTGCGCATTTCCCAGCCAAACATCTATGAAAACATCCCCTTGAAACTGGATTTATTGTGAGAACAGATGCTACAGAGGGAAGGCAAACAGCCTGGGAGTCCTCCCCGAGCCTGTCCATCAGGCCAGGGGGAAGATGCCAGCAGCATCTTTGAACAGGCTCCTGTGGTACCTGCACTGCTGCAACTGTTGGGAGCCGTGTGGCTCCTCCCCTCCAGCAGCAAACTGCACAGTGAGGAGGCCCTCTGCCAGCCCCTGCACCAGCGTCTGCCCGCAGCCCTGAGACAGCTACGACCAAAATGAACACACTCATGAAAGATTACAGCATGTAAGGACAGAGATGTTGCACTGCTGAGCTGGGACCCTGACGCAGCTGGGGAACCCTCCACTGTCCTGGCTGTCACCTTTGGGTGGTCTCTGGGGACATCCTAGTCATAGCTGGGTCACTGACAGCATCGAAGGCAAAGCTGGTCACCTGTGAGTGGCACTGTGCCCTTCTCTGCCAAGGCAAGTGCTGGTGTAGAGAAGGTGACACAGAAGGTGACTGAGTCCTGGTTATGGACAGGGATGTGGTGTGGCATTATTTTCTTTCTGGTGGTAAGCCTCAGCTTTAGGGATTCATAATCCATTAAGCTGCATGAGATGTTAACAGAGATGCTGCTGAGGACGAAAGGAAGATGTGGGACACATGAAGCATGGATATCTCGGCTCCCTGTTGTTCCCTGTGCCCCTCCCTGCACTGAGGCCATTTTTCTAGGCTGCAGGTGTAAAGTGGAGCTGGGGTTTCAAAAGCCTCTCACACCTTGCTCTGATGGCTGCACTCTGCGCATTCATCTCCAGCCCCATGGGCTCACCAGCTCCTTCAGAGACCTCTGAAACAATCCAACAGCTCTGGCCTTGATGCTGTGCCCTGCTGCCTGCAAGAAACTGCAAAAAAGCTTCCCAGGGCACCTGCCTCATGCCAAAAGTGCTCTTCAAGAGAGCCACGTGCCTCTTGAACACCCCCAGCCCCATGAGTCTCATAGAAGTTCCCCTAGAGACATACAGAGCAGCATGTCCTGTTCAGCAGCCTCCCCTGTGCATTGCAGGCTCAAAGGTCCCCATCAAGAAACAGGGAAGAGGTGACATGTCACTCTGCTGTGCCATCAGTTTGTGGCAGCAAGGAGGACGGGATCCAGAGCTGGAAATCCTCCCTGGGCCAGCAGCTGCCACGCCGGAAGCTAGAAGGAGACCTACAGGGCTATTAAAGATGTTTTACAGCCCACCCTCATCGCTGCAGTAACGAGAGTTAGAGAGCAGCAGCCGGAGCTGTTCAGAGACCGGCTCCCCAAGCAGCTGCCAGAGGTTTTGCGGCAGCCCGCAGCCCCACCAATGAGTTTTGCGCCTGTGCTTGTGCTGGAGACCCTCTGCCCCGCTAAAGCTCCTGGCAGCTGAGGGGGCTGAGAGAGGCCAGGCTGTGCCCGGCTCTCATTAAAATGCCTGTGGTGGCTGGGAGCTGCTGCCAGGGCGGCACGTGGCGAGGAGCAGCGGGGCATGCAAGCGAACACGCGCCTCGGCTTGCTGCTGGAGCGGCCGCCACGCCGGCATGGCTCCCTCACTGCTGCGCTGTCTTGGTGGCCAGGATACCCCCTCTGCATCAGCCCAGCCCCGTGGGGGACATGCTGCTCCCTGCACTCTGATCCATCCCTCCCCAAGTGTCAAAAGCGCCTTGCTGAACTGAGGTACAGTAGGAGATGACGAGAGCTGGGGCGACCTGCAAAACCCCAGCCCTCGCCTGCATTATGCTCAGCCTTCTTAGGACAATGAGCCTGAGTGCTCGGCTGAGCATCTCTGCCGCAGGTTGAATTGAAGGACAGAAAATGGAGGGGCTTGGCAAGCTGCACATCAACCCCCAGAGCCGCTGGGAAAATCCCTCTTTGCAAAACGCCATCTCCCTGACTCTCGTGCTGGGTGGGAGCTTGTTGGTGCCGGCAGCTAAGCCGGCATGATGAAACACTGCTTACTGCCACCCTTACTCACTGCGCTCCAGGGAGCTTCAGGGCTTTGTCAGCATTTCCTGCTGCCTGGGACGCGTCTGAATTTTCCCCCTGCCTCTATCCTCACTGTTTCCCCGGGTACTACAGTCCCCTTTGATTTTGCCCATCCCTCCCAGCAATGCCTGATGTGGATACAGCCCACTTGCTTGCGCATCCTTCCCTCAAGCCTGGAGAAATCCTGATGCTCCGCAGCCCGCCCAGCTTGCCCTCTCCTGGCTGATGCTCTTTCGTGTCCCCCCCCCCCACATCTCAGTGCATTGAAGAGAGATGTCCGATTTTCAGCCAGTCTCTTTTTCTGCTCCTTCACTCGCCTGCCTGGGTTTCACCATCCCCTCATTTGGCACAAAATTTCATCACCCCACTGTTGGCTCTTTTTTTTTCGTTTTTTTTTTTTTCCGGGTAGGGGGGATGAGAAAGCCGATGAATCAGCCCCATTATGGATTCATGTGCATTCCCTGTTTCCCCAACGGTCACCCCGAACAGCCTCTGTCCATCTGCTGCCACAGTGCCCTGCTGCCTCCCAACCAGTGCCAGCCCCCCATGCCTTGCAGGCTGGTCCCAGACCCTGCTGCCATTCTCCCAAAGAAACGGGAAACATCTTTAAAAAAAGAAAAAGCAGCATAAAGGAAGCCCTCCACCTACACAACCACGGACACACTCCTCGAGCTGTTGAGCTTGATTTTCCTCTGGTGACTGTGCCTGCTTTGGACCAGCCTTACTCGTTCTAAGTAAAGAAAAATGTGTCATTTCCAGGAGTGACTTATTACTAATGACACCATCACTGGGTTATGTGCTTCATGCCACAAAAACCTGTCAAGCACTTTTAGCAGCCTCCCATTTTAAGTGGTGATGGAGGGGAAGTTGCTTGATTCAACCCTTCGGTAATCTAGGTCATCCCAGGCTCGGCATATTTTTAAGCTTCTCCAGTTAATAACCCCTTCCTCCGTGTGCCCTTCGCCCTGACACTGGGGGGTGGAAACACTGCAAAACCCCTTTCTGAAAGAAACCACCCAAGACGGGCAGCGCTGGTGAAGCGAAATGGCTCCGGCGGGCAGCTGCCTGGCTGCGGGCAGCAGCGCAGCGCTCAGAGCCGATGGCCCCTTGTTCTCCCCGCCGTCCTCGCCGGTCCTTGCCCCGCGCACTCTCCTCTGCCCGGTGCCCCCTCGCCCCCGCAACCCGGCGCCCGAGGGCGAAGAGATGCTGGCGGCAGATCCTCCTGGCTCCCGCAGCCTTCCTCCTTCCCTCCTCCGCTCCGTCCGCGCCCTCGCCAAGCTTGCCTGGACGGCGAAGGGTTCGGGGGAGTCCCGAGCGGTCCCCGCGGCCAGGCAGTGTCACCGGAGCCCGCGCCGGGTGGGAGGGCTGCCTAGCGCCGGGGCCGCTGCAGATGCCTCTGCCCGCTGCAGGCAGCCGCTCACCTGCCTGAAGGAGCTGCCCTCTCCGTGCAGCTCCTGTCCCAGCCCGGCCGCCTCCGCCAGCGCTGCGCCCCTAGCTGTGGACCGGCCACCGCTCCGCTCCGCTCCCCTCAGCACGCTCCCCGCTCGCTTCCATCTCCCCGCTCGCCAGCTGCCTGCGCTCTTTGTATCGCCAGCACCGCGCTCCGCTCCCCGCCGGCCACTCGGCAAAGGCGATCTCCGGCCCCCGGGCAAAGCAGGGCTCCGGCGGCGCAGCCCCCTCTTCCCGCTCCGTCCCCATCGGAAGGAAAGGCGCCGGGCCGGCTGACAAACCTCTCTTGTCCCTGCTCTCCTTCATCCTCCGCACCCTTATTTTCAGCTTCATCTGCCCCTCGCGCATGTCTGTCCAGAACTGGTCCTCGGAGGGAGCAATCATTACATCCACGGGCATCCAGGCAGCTGGGCTGCGGCTCGCGGGGACACCTCTCACCGTCGCCAAACAGCAGCTGGCGGGCAAACAAAATACTAAAAAAACCCAAAAAGCGCCCCTGCGGCAGAGCAACGCCAGCCTCTCCCCGGCTCCAGCCTTCAGGCTGAAAAAACAAAAACCATTAAAAAAAAGCCGAGCGGGGTAGGGGGCTCGGCGCAGCCCCCTTTCCCCGGCCGCCCCCCTCTTCGCCGCCCGCTCCAGCCCGAGTGAGCTCAGCCCGGGAGCAGCCGCCCCATCCGCTGCCGCGCTCGCTGCGCGCCCGTACCGCGCTCATAGCTAACGGGTCAGGCATGCGGCCGCATTCCTTACTCAGCACACAGACACGCAGCACAACGCCGGCCTGACATATGCTTCGCTCCCTGCTTAAAGGCGCAACCGCGATTTTCTCGCCTGCCCCGAGCCCCCCGCAGCGAGCGGCCGCGGCGGGAGATGGATCGCTGCGCCACGCCGGCTTCGGCCCCGCGCAGTTAATACGGGGACGGGAAGGCGGTGGGAGGAAGCTCATGCCCACACCTCATTTTAGCACCTGCCAGGGCGGTGTGCGATCAAACCCCCACAATGAAGGAGGGATGCAGCACCACCCTCCATCCCGCTTCCCTGCAGCTCCTCGTACCGTGGAAGGCACCCTACGGCTGCACTCCCTCTCCACAGCGGCTCCTGGTAGGACCAACGTGCATCCCCTGGGCGATGTTTAACTCTGAACCCCAGCACCAGGAAGGGCAATGTCATTACCTCAGTTTCCCAAGTGGGAAACTGAGCCGCAAAAGATTAAATAACTTCTCCTGGGCTCTCTGCTGCAGGGCAGAGCTGGAGACGAGACAGCAGGCTCCTAAAGACCAGCTCATCTTGTCCCTTAGTATCTCCACTGAGAGCACCACCCAGGAGAATGCTCATCCTGGAGTGGTCCCAAACAGCTGGAGATGAATGGGTCCCAACAGCTGGCAGGAAAGGGGGCTGCTGGCACTGGGCTGCTCACACCTGTGTGAGGCCGTGTCTGATGGGGTTATCTGCCTGGTCCCAGCAAAGCAGGACCATGGTCTGGAGGAGATGTACCCTCTGCCAAAGCCTTCTCACGTGCAAAACTCCAGCAAGAGGGGACATGTAGGAATAGCCTTTCCGGGTCTCACTGGGGGTATATCTGTCTCTAGTGGCTTCTGAGGCAGATGGGGAGTGATGTATTTTCTTCTTTGCGTCTGTTCTGGGGGAGAAAATTACTTGTCCCCTGCTTCCCACCCGCAGGACTCCTTAATACATCTCCACACAGCTCCTTACGAGTTTATTGGTCTGAGCCCAGGCCTCCAGAAAATCATTCAGGATTATAGTAAGCGGGGGAGAGAAGGGGGGGCATGTATTGTGCCTTTGAAAATCTGAAGCTTTATGGGCTGAAAAACCCCAGGCTGAGCCATATGTGAGTGACTTCAGTGTTTTTCCTTTGAATGACATCACATGAGATGAGGTCATTGGCATTAACTAAGTGCTGTCTCCTCCCCCCCACCCCGAGCGGAGCCAGCCTCCTAACGAGCCTTGTTGTTGTAACAAATATGGTTTGATTATTATCAGATGTGGGTCAGAGGTTGGATAAAATTCAAAGCATGCTCCAACTAGGCTGGAAGAGAGAAGCAGCCTTCCCTGACAAGCCATGCTCGGGAAGTGACGACCACAGCCGGTCCCCAGGGGGATCTGTGGTCCCCCACATTTGCCACCACTGTCACTTTAAGGGAGGGCATGATGCTGGTGGCCAGTGCCAACGCCTGCCAGGGATGGGGATCCCTCCGTGTCCCACTGCCACTGTGCCAGCAGTACTTGTGCTGGTGGGTGATCCAGCTGTGACCCGCTCTGGTGGCTGTGGGTGTACTGGGGGAGACCTAGTCACTCTTCTGGGGTCGCTGGGTTATGCAGGGGCAGTGGGCAAGGGAATATGGGCAGGAAGCATGTGGTGAATTAGGGGGTGCAATACTCAACCTGCCCCTGACCCAGAGATGCACTCACTTTCCTCACTGCCTTCTGGTTGTCCATCTCCCTCAGGCTTTCAAGAGCCCTGGGCACATGTTGTTTTGGTAATGCCAGGGTCCTACAGGATGTGTTTGGACTGAGATTTCAGTTCAGGGCTCCTGGGAGCACCAGCTGAGAAGCTGAGCATGACACCACCAAGTAAACCTCAAGGCAGGAGGCTTAGCAGTGTCCCACACTCCTCTGATCCTCAGCAAAAGACAAGTGAGCACAGATAGCTAGCAGCCCCCTTCCTCCACCAGTGTGAAGTCCAGCCACACGGAGATGCCACCTGCAGCCACCATTCCCCAGGCAGCATTCTCCTCTCTGTTCTCTCCCCATTTTCTTCACCCTTTTGCCAAAACCAGTGCAGGGGTTGGCACCTCGGGCAGGCGGCAGCTGGCAAGCAGAGAGATAAAAGGCAACATTTATTGCAGAAATGCATTCCATGTATCAGCTGCTGCCCCGTGTCCCTTTTCCCCAGGTGCTCCTCCTGGCCAGGATGTCACCCACCCTGCCTCCAGCCCCTATTTAGCAGACAAGAGGCACATCACCCAGGCGGAGACGCACATCCTCGTCAGCCTCACTTCACTCCTTGCCACAGCACTCACTGGAAAAACATCTGCTGCAATGGGTTGGAGATACTCATGTAATGCTCCTGCCAGAGCAGGGAGCAGGGTGAGTCCCTGTCCAGCACCTACAACATCCCCTGTCAGGGCAGTGCCTATAGCCTGGCACAAGCCCAGCTGGGCAGGGCCAGCAGTTCCTCTCTCCACCCAGCACTGGGACCTGGTAATAATTGCCAGTGACGACCTTTTGCAAGCATGCAGCACAAGCCCAGGGAAAAGGGGGAGGCGGATGAGGGGAGGCACATTTCTCAAAAGGAAGGAAACTGTAACTGGGCAGTGGCTCCTGCCCATCAGGATCTTTTACTGGGGAAGTTGCCTTCCTCCCTTTGACCTTCTAGAACTGAGAAATGAAATTACACAGCAGTTTTCTGAGGCATAGCAACCACAGGGCTGCTCTTCCCTAAGCCCCTTCTCCTCTGTCCCACTCTGCCTTTGACACTTTTGCTTGCCTTTTCTGGGTCCAATGGTTAAAAACATGGCCAGAGGGGGAGGGGAAACTCCTCAGGGTAATTATAGAATCAGGAAAACAAGTTGTCTGACGACAGCGTTGCTAAACAGGGAGGTTTAGAGCATAGGTCTGGAATACAATCAGCCTTGCACATACATGACCTGGCTTAACCCCTCCCAGGGATGCAGTCACTGGTCCTGCCGGGCCGAAAGCCTCCCAGGCATCTCCTGGTTGTGTTCAGGGTGAGAAAGGGGCACCTTACTCCGCCCCTGTGCCTTGGACTGAGGAGACTGGGAGCACTCCTGAGGGCACCTGCCAGGCTGGGTGTCTGAAGTTGGATGCCAGCACCCGCTGAAGAGGGGCCAGAGGGCAAGAAAACACAGTCCTGCCCTGGCTAAAATGGTCCCAGATGGCTTTGCTGTAGGAAAGGAAGCAACTCCTCCAGGGATGTTTTGCATGAGAGGAAGGGAGGTTCAGAGAGTTACCTAAACCTCCAGGATTCTAAAAATCACAAACCCTGGTATTTCCATTTTATTTTAAAAAAAATGCCTTTCCCTCTAGGCTGGCATCAGCATACTACCTCCAGTCCTATGGAGAGTCAGAAGAAAAACATCACCACAGGTAATCCCCATGCCCCTCACCACCTACAGCCTGAAGAAAAGCTGGATGTAAGCCCCTGCACAGCCCTTCTTATCCTTCTTCCAGTCCTGACTATCATGTGGGCAATTTTAGATTAACAACAACCAGAATCCCCATTCACATTATTTACAAAGCTGCTTCTTCAAAACTCCCAAATCTGGGAAAAGCAAGAGATTGAGAGTCTTATGGGAGCTTTTTCCTGTCTCATCCCACTCCCATACCCTCCTTATTCATACCCACACTCCTGCCAGCCAAGCATCTCCTTCTCTGGGTCCATCACAATATGCTATGTGGTCCCGATGGCCACAGGTGGCCACAGGTGCTTTCAGGAGGTTTGGAGACAGTAGTCAGACCTAAAGGAAAATCCTGTAGGTACATCTGATGGATTCATGCTGGTAAGTCCACATGTTCTCTCAGACATTACAGCCTGAGCGTACCTGAAATAGCCCTAATGCTTGACCTACAAGGGCACCTCCAGGCCCATATACTGAGCAAAGACTCTGCTGGAGTCAGGGGACAAAACCCACGAGCTAGAGCATTCTGAACGTGCTATGTCTTCAGCAGACACACTCACAGCCCAAACTCAACAGGTGAAATCGTGATGCTGTGCAGAGGGGGTGGTGAGGAATGTGACCATCAGATTGCCAGCTGCACTCAGGTCCGGCCTCCCCACACCCATCAGACAGCTCGTGACTGATGAACCCTGAGATTCACTCACATGGTTAGAGCATTGTGCTGATGACACCCAAGGCTGTGGGTTTGAGGGTTTGATTCCTGAATGGGTCATTCGATTAAGAGCTGGACTTGATGATTCTTGTGGGTCCCTTCCAACTCAGAATATTCTGTGACCGAAGTGTGGGTATTTGGGGTATTCTCTTTCTTAGAATTTAGTTTCTTGGGGTTTTTTTTTCTCTTACATTGAGTTTGTAAAGACGCCTCAATCCTAGTTCTGGATCCTAAGCTTTTATCTTCAGCATATGCCATGACAAGCTTTGGATGCACATGCTGTCACTCCAGCCTCTGAGACTTGGACTGAAGGCAAGCCCCCTCTGCCACTGCCCTGCTTTCACACCTGCCTAGCTTGGTTTTTTTCATTCATCTTTTTTTCTCCAGAACAGCTCCAGCCCAAAAATGTTTCAAGAGGAGCAGGCAGCAATGGAGATGTATGGCTGGCATGTGGCTTCTCACCAACATGACACGAGAAAGCATTACAGAATTTTCAGCCAAGGATGAGCAAAGTCATGTTCAGTCACCCTGATGTTTAACTTCTTTTTAGGACTGTCTTTATACAGAAAAAAAATAAAATTCCTTCTTTCATCCTTTTTTTTTTTTTTTTAATTAAAATCATCTATCTCTGAGTCCTTGTGTCTGAAATAATTCTAGCCAGTGGTTCAGTGCTAAACCCACTCATGCCTGGGCAACCCAAGTCAGCTCCTGCAATGGAAATCCCCTTTCCAGTTTTTCAATTTCTTTTTGCCTGTGGCAAAGTCACCTGTCTCGGGTATATTCCCCCAAAATCCCCAGAATCTCAGTCCCCACCCAGACCACTGCAGCCGTGCAATTACAGCTCTGCACGGCCCTGCCGGATGGCCACGGCTGCGGAGGACCTGGGTCAGGGCCAGCCTGCTCGCTGAGGAGGATGGCGAGTGAAGGGCTGGGAGGGATTTGTCGCTGATGATATTGTTACATTCTTTCCGAATCCTGGGAGTAAACAGACGCTCCAAATTTAGAAAGAACAGGACTGGAAAATTTAAACATTCCTTGAAGAATTGGTACAAAAGCAGGGGGAGGGGGGCGCTGAAGATGATCTCACATGCGCTCCCGAGCCAGATGAAAAGCTCATGACTGGAGTTCAGAATTGAGGGGCCTGTTTCAGGTCGGAGCACGATACGGCAGCGATGAAGCTCCCCCAGCACAAGGGACTGCAGTGAAAAGAGCCTCTGAGGTGCAAGGGGGGGTCCCAAAACCCACAGCCCACGCTGTGGGGACACCACTGCTGCCCATCCTGATTTTATCTCCAGCTGGCACATGGATTCAATCGCGGGAGAGAGGAGCCCGGTGCTCAGCCTAAGGATCAGAAATAGGGACAGCATGGGTGACTGAGCATCATCTGGACCAGCATCCCGAGCCCTCAGCTGTCACTTTTAGCCCCTGAACAGGAGTAAAAGGAAATCTCCACCCTGCCCGCTGCAGCTGGACAAACGGAGAGGAGCTGGTGAAGCTCAGCACCCACCAGAGCTCAGCCACACACGGCTCTGGACAGGCTCCAATACCAGAGCTGGCACACGGGAGCTGTCAGGGAGCAATGGAGCCAGACTGCTGCTGCTGCTGCTTCACCAGCAGATAATGCCTCTTAATAAAAACCAAGCAGGTGATTACAAAGGGGAAGAATAAGAGAGGAAAAATAAAGCAAAGTTTAAAAAAAAGCAGAAAAGAAAAAGCAAAAAAGAAAAAAGCAAGGGTTTGTGCTGAAGTAAACAAAGGTTAAAGAACAGTCAGGCTCCTGCAGGAATAGCAGAGCTGGGCTGGGAGGGAGGGGGCATTACGTAATGCAGGAAAAATGTTGGCTCCATTCAGTTTTCCACCACTTCATGTGATGTCAGGAAAACCATATAAATCAACAGTCTTTCTGCTCCCACGGATGGAGGGCAGCAAGCAGCACTATTTATACTTACACAATTAGAAAAAAAAAAAGAAAAAAGAAGAGAAGCTGATGATTTCCAAGACTGGGAATAATTGACTCAGATTCTTCCCTGCCAGCCACTGGAATCACTGCTTCTGGGCTGTTAACCCTTGAGGAGTCCCTGACACCAGTCCTGCCACCCCCAGCTCCCCCATCCTCACCCATCTGCCTCCATCAGCTGCTTCAAAGGTCAGAAGGTCACTAGCCTGGAGGTGAGCAAGAACAGCCAAGCCTGGTGTTTGCACGAGATGGGGGAGATGAGGACATGGAGGCACAGACCCCAACATCTGCTAGGGCTGAGAGAGCTGGGCAGCACAGAGGGGCTGTGTAGGGCTGCCACATTGAATTTGGGACCCTCAGGACAGCTTCCCTGGGGTAATGGCATCCAGTGAGGGACAGGCTGAGAATTCAGTAGCCCTTGCCAACCCACTGGGGTCACACAGCACCTCCAAGGAGGAATCAGGCACCTCTTATGAGACTCCAAATAGGTTGGGGCAGGACAAGGTACTTGAGGCTGGAGTGAACAGACTGAGGGGTTAAACCCCACAAGAGCAAGGGTTCAGAATCAGGCCCAGTCACACATCCTGCCCCAGACCCCTCAAACACTCCAGAGCTGTCTCTGCACCAGCCCATTGCTGCCCACACTGCAGGCAGCAGGAAGCTGTGCCTGTCAGCAAGAGTGCCCAGCCTCCCCTGGATGCTCTGCACAGCCACTGCAGTCATGATTTCCATGTGAAACATCGCCGCCATGACCCAGTGTTCTACATTTCAGCTCCAGGTTTTTCCACCTGCTGGTGGCCCGCGTTCCACATCAGGCTGAGGCCCTGCTGTGCTTTTAATTTGGGAGTAGAAATTGGTGCCTAGCACACCCACACTCCCGCTTGGGGCTTTGAGCTCCTGCAGCCCAGGAGGATGGAAATGGCTGTCCTGATGACAGAGGAGGTGTGTGCCCAAGTGGGGGACAGCAGGCTTGCTGGCAGGGGTCTGGTGGTGGCGTGCTGATGGCTGAGGGGGTGGCATGCTGCTGGTGCATGCTCTGCATGCAGCTGTGGGGCACTGGGACTACAAGGCTCCTTCAGGCCTCCATTTGCCTTGAGGCAGGAAAAGGCTCTGGGGTTTTCAGGGCCACCTCAGGCAGCCCTGTCTGGCTCCAGGAGGACTCGGTGTGGGGGGCAAAGGTTTGCAACCAGCACACAGCACTGCTCCTCACCCAGCCCTGGGGAAGTGGCAGCGGGTTAGGGATGCCAGGGTCACACCACCAAGGCTATTTCCTGGCCCATCCCCATGACTAAGCAACTGAATCCACATTTTCCTTCTCCTGCACCATATGCCAAGCTGTGCCCTAGTTTATGCCACGGCGACCTTGGAACTGCAGGCACAGCTACTGAGGCAGGCCAGGGGCTGCTGTAGCCAGCTCAGGGAGGCATCCTCCAGCATTGGCCTCAGCAGAGCTCCTGCAACCCAGGCCACAGTAATTACCTCTAACGTGATTTCATGTAGTCCCTGCTTGTTTTTGTTGCTAGAATCCAGGGCTGGGGGATTTAATCCTGCTGTTTCTCTGCTCTGTTCTTCCCATCACAATGCAGCTGCTCTAATTCAACAGCACGTACCCTTGCCTTGCATGGGCAGGGCTCCCAGAATGCCCCCACAATCACCCTTTCCCAGGGTCTGTCACTCTGTAGGTGTGACGGTTCCCTCCATCCCTCTGATGTCCCAGGGCACAGAGGTGGGTACCCTCTGCCTCAGCCCCAAAGCAGTATCCAACTGCCACAGGATGAGGACAGCACTGTTTAGGAGCGTGGCTGAGTTCAGTGGGACTGAGGTGCTGCATGGGGCAGTGCCTGCCCACCCATCCATGGGCAGAAAGCTCAGAGGTAGGCAGCCATCAGGGCACATGCCCGGCTGTCCCAGCCAAGGGGAATCAAAGGCATCTTCAGCTTTCCCTCAGGAAGTTCCCTGCCTCTCTCCTCTCCTTTTTGCTGGGTTGGAGCTTTTCATTCTTCAGTCACCTGCCTCACTGCAGAAGGGCGGCTTTGAGGGCAGCACGTGCCTCCTCCTGCCTGCACATTTGTGCCCGGAGAGCATCATCTCCAGCAGACCCTGATTCACTCAGCAATGACCCTCTGCCCCTGCCATCCTTCTCCTTTCCAGTACATCCATAGGTTTCTTCTCCTGCCCTCCCTTTAACAGCAGCAAGAGGGAGCAGAGTGCCTGAACCAGGTCTGGTCCTTGGCACATTCACCAGGGATGAAGCAACACAGGGACGGGAGAACAAAGGGCAGCTTTTGGATGGCTGGATCCATGCCACCACAAGCCCTCTGTGCCCTCCTCTTTCATTCACCCTGGCTGGTGGGGGCAGCGGCAGGGAGATGGACAGTGCAAGGAACGAAGGCATGGGGAGGACCCAGTGATTCCAGCGTGGGCTGAGCCTCCTCAGGCTGCACACAGGGCTGCCTTCCTTCATCACGGCCACTGGTGGCCAGGGAAGCACGCACACACGGACACAGATGGCCACAGCTCCGTCACTCCAGGCTAAGGGCATGAGTGCCCCTCAGCCTGGAGCATGAGATGAAGTGGTAACCCAGGGCTCCTACCTGTGAGGATGGAGACACTGTGGAAACAGCTGTCCAGCTTGCCCAGGAGGATGGAGAGGAAGCTGTCAGCAGCCAAGCCGGTCACGTCCCGCGTGCTCTGGTCGTAGACCACCACGTCCTGGTGGTCCTCCGCCTCCACCTGCAGGGCAGCAGCAAAAACTGGGCATCAGAGAAATGGGCTGAGCACTGAGGATGCTGCTGTTCACACCACCACGGGAAGCAAAGCTGAATTTAGTGGTCACACAAGCAGGAAATTCCAGCTCCATACCATTTTCCATGAGCTGGTTTTGGAGCATCCAGCCAGGCTGGGACCCTGCTCCATGACTACAAGGGCATGTGTCAGTAGAGGTGCCCACTGGCACACTCTCACCAACTCTGACTGCTTTTGAGCATCCTACCCAAAAAAGGGTCACTCCTCCCCATTGCCCACCCTCAGCTTGCTGTTACTTAACTGCATCCCAGAAATCACCACTACTTCTTCCACCACTTCCTTGTTGGCCAACTTTTGGCCTCAGATACGCATCCTCAGCCTGGCTGGTGTCACAGAGACAAGAACTCAGGGCTTTGGGAGTGGTTCTGCAGGCAGTGGTGCCCCCAGCACAGCCCTTGTGCAGCGGCTGGAGTCAGTGGGGCTGATCAACAGCTCTTCAGGGCCTAGCCTGGGGACACCATGCCTAGCACAGTAACACCTCTGTAGGCACTATGCCTCACCCCAAACCTGCAGATCACCCCTCAAGGCTGAAGGAGAGGGAAAATATCTTCTTTTGCTTAGTGGATGTTCAGTATGATGCTGTTTCTTCCTTTTGTAATGTGTGCTGGGGCCTGCACACTGCAGGTATAAACTGGGAAGAGGGGAAGGAGCTGCTGGGCTGCTCTCATGTGATTTTACATACCAAAAACCACACCTAGCTGCCCACTCCTGCAGGGATAAACTGGGGCAGGTGAAATGATGGGGTAACCCGCAGGCAGGCAAATGTCTGCAGGCAGGAGTCCCCCCATGCTCAGTGATGACCGGATTGCAAGGAGAGCACTCAAGGCACAGCCAGGCATTCCCACACCTACCTGAAGGTCCATGCACTAAAAGAAGATAAAAATCCTCACAGAGGCACAGCTGAGCTCGTCTGCTGAAGAGCTGGGTGTATGGCACATGCCTGCCCTGAGAGTGCCTGCCCTTTCAGCCGGTGGGGTAAGGCACATCCATCACATCATGGGAGGAAGGGGAGGCAGCAGCAAGCAGGGAAGAAGGGAATGTGTGCAAGCTGCTCTCTTCTCAGCTACTGCCGGAGCTGCCCATTGTCCACCCCATGCCAAGCCCTCACTAAAGAGTCTTTAGGAGACCACTTGAAGAAGGTACCACTCATGGACACCCACCTGGTTTTCCTGTCTCACCGCCAACCCCTATCTTACCACCAGAGCAGATCTGCGCAGGGTTGCCATCATTATTAATGCTGCTTTCACACCCTGCTGCAGGTGCTTCCCTGCTCAGCAACGTGAGCACCATCCAAATAGAACTGCAGGGAGCAGTGATTTAGCTGAGCTCATCACATCCCTGCGCCGCAGCGGAAGGACAGCCCCGCACCGACAGGAATCCCCGTCGGGGCACCAGGCGCAGCTGTGCGCCACCAAGGGGGGCTCCAAGACCCACCTGTCCCCAGCCTGGCACCAGGGCTGGCAGGCAAAACTGGCCCCACAGCTCAGCAGGATGACAGGAGGCACGAAAGGGCAGGGGAA
Source organism: Thryothorus ludovicianus (assembly GCA_013397245.1). Taxonomy (NCBI): domain Eukaryota; kingdom Metazoa; phylum Chordata; class Aves; order Passeriformes; family Certhiidae; genus Thryothorus; species Thryothorus ludovicianus. The sequence goes on along the minus strand of VZTB01009117.1, from coordinate 738,470 downwards.
GAGGGAAGAGAAAAGGACATGGGAATTCTAAAATAAGACACTGAAAAATGACTGGAGCCACCTGAGATAAGCCAGATGAGGATCTACCCCAGCATCTTTTCCTCAGCCAATCCTGAGGCAGGACTTTTGTGGGAGGTCATCCAAGCACAGCTGGAGGGAAACACAGTGGCTGACAAGCTGGTTCAGAACTGGGAACCTACCAGTCATCAGCAGCTGCCTAGCCCGTCAAAGCTCCCTAGCACATCCCAAAGATCCAGTTCTCACTCTGAAGCCCGGTGCCAGCAAAAATACCTTCCCCCAAAAGCACAGTGAGGCAGGAACCACTCTGCAGTGGGGCAGGGGCTCATCCCAGCTGCACAGTCCAGGCTGAGGAGGCTGCAGGAGTGACACCAGCTCAGTCTGAGCTGCGTTATCCCACAATAGGATTTAGTGTTCCCTCCGCACGGGAAGGCTTTGTTTGGGCCATTACTGCAGGGTTGCTGAGCGACGGCAGAGATGTGCGACACGGTTTACATCTTATTAAAGTTATAAGGTTTCACTCAACGTAAATGCCAAACAAGTGCCGGCCTCACAAGGTCTGGCTGCAGAAAAGAAATACCTGGCTAGCTGGGGTGAGGATGGATACCTGCAGGAAGGTCCTGAGGAGCCCTCATGGAGCATACAAGGAGCCTGCACTGGCATTCTGGCTCCTCACCACAAAGGGAAATAAGACAGAGACGTTTAATCAAGCACACGGGTCTCACGTCAATCTCATACCCTCCTGAAATGCCCCATCTCTAGCCTTAAACATAGGGAGGCTAAAAGATAACTGGGGCAGAGGAGGAGGATAAAGCTGAAGAGATGCTCCATACTAGATTCCTGCTTCTGCCAGGTGCTGGCATATGACAGGGACACAGCTGACAACAGGAGGCATCCTTCTGAGAAGCAACACTTCCACAGGGCTTGCTGTCACCCTAAGACTGCTGAAGTAACCCCAGGCATCACCCTCCACACAGGGTCCTCACATCCATCTAGCGAGGGGCAGCAGGGCTAAGATGCAGCATGTCTTTTGGCTCCAGGTAGATGTTGAGTGGGGCTTGCAAACCTGTGCATGCCTTTGAAAAGCTGCTGGCCCACTCCAGTGCTGGGGATGACCCAGAGCAACTCCCCAAGAACAAACCTCCTCCCTGCTCAAAACCTGGTTAGAGGGGTATGATCAGCCTGGAGCCAGGACCACCTGGCCAACAGCTCCAACCATGCCCCAGCTGAGACCATCGATTCATTGCCTTTGTGCCGAGTCCTGTGCTCCCCATAACTGTCCCCAGTTCTGGCTGGAGGCAACTCCCATATAGGCACCAGTCCCCAGCACTGCATGGTTCAACACAGCTTGGGTCCCGACTCCATCTCTTCCCCAGCTGCCAAGCTGGGATAATGATGCTCTACAGGTGATCCAGGCTACGATAAGAGCAAGCTATTATTATTATCCCAATTACTACTGACATCTCAGTCACCTATTGTTTCAAAACACAGTGAATCACCCTACTGAAATAACAGGGCTTCCATCAACATAAAGAGCAGCCAGGCACATGGCTCAAAAATAAGCCCCAGCTTTCCCTCAAGCAAAACAGCTGCTTGCAGAGCCAAGCTCCTAATGCAAATAAATAAATATTTCCATCACCTGAAGAGACTCTTGTCTTGCCTCAAAGCATGGCAGTAGTTGCTCTGGAGATTGCTCCATTTTCAGAAGCAAGAAGTGGTTGAGAGGTGGACTTTCCAGGGGGATCTTGAAGAACTAAGATTTTCAACATTGCCCTAAAGAAATGCTAGTGAAAAACGCAAGCAGGAATTTCCCAGAGCCTCTGCTCTCCAAACTGCACTGAGGAGCTGAATTATTCCAGTTGCTATTGGAATTTATTATTGTGAGAGTTTATTATTGTCAGCACTGGGAGAAGGGTTCAAAACCAACCAGAAGCAGTTATGTTGGTACCATTTTTGTGTGGAGAGAAATGATCATGAGAGGAATTGCTGCTGCAGCTTTTCCCAGATTGGGCACCATGGGAAGATGGTCCACACCAGGGCTTGGGGAGCAGTGGCTATGGCTGCTGCCACAACAGTAGGATCATAGGCATAATTCATTGAAAAAAAGAAAGGGATTTTAAATGTCTCCCTTTCTTCTTTCCTCCCAAATGGTCCTTTCCTATTTTTGCTCCAAAAAAAAGCCAGGAGCTGCTGTTATCCCACAGCATCACTCCAAATTGTAGCCCACAGAAGCACTGCTAATGGTACCCTTCCTTAACAGCAGCATGGAAAAGAGGAGAGTAAGCAGTGGGAAAAGCAAATTAGACAAATTCTCCTACCCCCCCTGAGGGAGGAGCGGACTTGGCGGCCAGGTGAGGTTTGCCCAAATGCTTTACCCTGTGTCAGCCCGTCTCTTTCCCCAGGAGGAGAACACCACCCTTAGAGCTGGGATGCGCAGGTTCAGCTCCTGGCCGGAGGAGCGGGACGAGGCGAGGGCTCGGGGCTGCCCTTTGGCTGCCCGGGCAGCCCCGCGTCGCTGCCACCCGCCTTTGTCTCGGCAGCCCCGGCCGGCCGGGAGCAGGAAACAGGAGGAGGGCGGGAGGCCCGTCAGGAGGAATAATGGGGCCGGACAATCGCGCTACTGATGTCACCCTTCCTGCCATCTGCTCCCCACGCCAGCCGTGCCCCCCGCCCCCCAGACCCGGTACGGGGAGCCGGGGGCAGAGCAGGGCTGGGGGATGTTGACCAGCAGAGGCAGAGGAGGCAGGGAAATGACACAGAGGTCTAAATCAGCTTTCAGCATCGCCTTCTGAGGATATGTGCACCTCGAGGCAGCAGATCATATCGATTTTTGGGGGTCCCAAAATACAGTCTGACTGAAATGGGAGGCGGGGAGAAGGAGAAAGGGCGAGAAGAGAGTTCATCACCTCAAAATGCAAACACACAGGTGCATGCACAGAAAGGCTTGGACACTCCAAGCCAAGGCCACCATCCCTGCTTTATGCCAGATGAGAATATGGCAATGATCCCCTCCCTGTTCCCCCCTCCAGCTTTCCAGGACAAGTGGCTTAACCTCTCAAGGGTGTCCTGAAGCTTAATTAATTCCTGGGCTGCATGTGCTGGGAGACCCAGCAAGCGGTGGGCATGGCAGGGGCTGTGCACAACAGCAGCAGCAGTGGGGACATGCAGCCTCCTGCCCATGGATGTGCCAGGAGGGATTTCAGCCGTTTCCAAAAGAAAAACAAAAAGGAATTAAAGACGATGGCAACGCCTCTCTCTTCTTCTCCTAGCATCCCTGGTTACAATCACATCCCAGCCAGTACGTGGACCATTATGCAATGATACAGGAGCCGTGAGAAAACGATCCCTCTAAGCTCCTTCTATGGGGACAGAGCAGGGAACGCTCTCCTTCGGGAGCCCACTGCTCCACTGCAGCTGGCGAGCTGCAGGTTTGCAGGAGGATGGCATCAGCTGATGTTAACTCTTCCACGCTTCCCTATCACCCTCCTCTCCTTCCTCCCCCTCGCGCATCGCTCGTTCCGCCGCTGCGGCCGCTCCACGTGACGGCGGCCACTGCAGAGGTGACCCTCGCCGGGAGGAGGGCGGCCGCTCCGCTCTCCTCGGGGCTTGCGAAAAACTGATTATTCTGCTTTATTCTCCAGGGGATTTAAGAGCAGCTAAAGCCGTTCAGGAATCAGTCCCTGCAATCCCCTCCAAATCGCGCAGCCCCGAGCATCACCGAAGCAGATTGGCGCAGGCCGGCCCCCCCGCGCTGCCTGTCCCCTTGATCCCGCGGGGTGATGTCACCGGCAGCCAATGCGGACAGCGGTGGCTTCTC
>VZTB01009117.1:721868-734599 GCA_013397245.1 Thryothorus ludovicianus | reverse complement strand
GGGGGGGACGGGACACGACGCAGATGGCTCCAGCTGGGCCCAGCATTTGATTAATCGCCTGAATTACCCTCGCTTTGCCATAAAATTACAAGGCGGGAGTGGGGGAACGGTGGGAGCGAACTGGCAGGAGGGTGGGCTGTGATGGCAAAGCACCCTTCGCGTGGTGGGACCATCCTCGGGCTCGTCCCGCGGCCACTGCGGGATCCACGGGCACAGCCCTCGGGAAGCATCCCGGCACCCACGGCCACAGCCCAGGCTCTGCAGGGACACCCGGCCCTGCTCCGGCCGGGGCTCCAGCCCAGCTCCGTGGCTCAGAGCCACCCCTATTATTTAACCAGGAGCGATAGAGAGGAGCCTGGGAGAGATAATATGCCATGACACCGGATAAGAGCTTCTGGCGTCACAGGGGAGGAGGATTACATGTCCCTGAATGGAGTTAGAGATGACAGAGGGGAGGGGAAGAGTTTTTAGCAGGGGATTAAGCTTACAGCTCCAGGAAGGCTTTGGGGGGTTGTTTGCTGTCATAAGGCAAGTCCTAAGGCTGATACACCTGTTAGACTGGCTTGGGAAGGGCTGCTGAAGCAGGGGACCACGTCAGTGGGGTGGGGGCAAGGAACAGGTCCCGAGGAACAGCCCTGAGGCCAAATGAGCTCACACTTTAGTTCCCCAAAGGGTGTCAAAGAGGTACTGGCAGATACCGGGGTCAAGGGATGGAGGGGAGGGATCCATGTATTCCTTCCTATCCCTTAGGTCAGTCTGAATCCCACAAGACAAGAGGGTGTGAGCACCCACCAGGAAAGGTGAGGGTCAGATCCCTTACCTTCATCTTGGAGGCAGGTTGGATGAGCTCCGTGATGGAGACCTTGTCCTGCTGGAGCCTTCTCTTGACGAGCTTGGAGCAGCAGATGTTGACGGAGCTGAGGACGTGCCAGGAGTTGTACTCCACGAAGGAGCGGCTGTCGATGACCAGGGTGCCCTCTGCTCCGTTCCTCAGGAGGCTGGCCAGCTTCTTGGGATCCATCACCTTGCGTGGGAGCCTGTCCCCAGCCATAACGGGCCAGTCCCCTCTATGGCGAGCGGGGAGCAAGGGGTGGAAGGGCAGGGCAGGGACGCCAGCACCCGTCTCCCCACGGGGAATGAGCGAGGGGTGAGGGGTGAGCAGGGCAGCACCCGTCCTATTCTCCTCACACTGCTAATGCCCAGAATGCCAACTCATTGTGCTGAACCTGGAAAGAGAAGGAGATGACAACCCATCAGATGGGCAGGATGACATCTGGATGTCTTTAGAAGAAGCTAAGAGTGCAACAAGTCACACTTCTGAGGAGTGTTCTCCCAGCTTGCTGGCTCCAGAGTTGCCCAAGCCAGAGGTTTTCTCTTTGTATTCAATAGCCCTCAGTGGAACTTTCTTCCATGAATCTGTCTAATTGCTTTTTGAAGCCATGTCAGCTTTTAATTTAACAGGCACAGTAGCAGGGAGTAGAATGTCTTGCCAGTTATATTGAAGAAATCCTTCCCCTGGTTTGCTCCAAATCTGCTAACTGATGGCTTCTCCAGGTGATCCTTACTACTTGCACCAGAAAAGACCACATATGCCTGTTCCCTAATCTTCTCCACAATTCTTACCACATTTAGACCTAATCTAAGGAGCTTTTCAGGTCAAAGCATCTACGGAGCTGCCAGTTACACAGACAGACACCTTTTGCCACACTGGCCAGCCCTGATGTGCCATGTTTGAGAGCCAGGCACATCAGGGACCTGCACGGGGCAAGATGTCACCTCCTCTCCTTGTTCCCAGCCCGACAGCTCCTCGAACTCAATTTGCTTTTTCTGACCTCTGCGGAGCCCAGAGCTAATGGCTTCACAGAAGCAGCTTAGCTCAGCTCTAAGGTTCTGCTGCTGCATGGTAAAAGCCAGTTTGGAGCCCATCACACACACCACCAGATCAGGTTTGCTCACTCATGCTCATCACTTCACACTGCATTTCACCTGCCTGTTTATTTGAGCCTGCTCACAAGTATCTTTGCCAGCTTCCCTCCTGGCAAGAGAAGACAAGAAGTCAAGTTGACCTTTAGTCTTCAAGAAACAGGCCAGGCATCAAGACAGAGGTGCTGGGAAGCTGTACTTGGACTGAGATGGCCCCAGAGAGGCTTCTGCTTTTCAGCATCTAACATGCACAGAATTAGAAAGGGGTTTCATATGCAGGAATATCCCGTATACAAATACCCTGTGTTTCCATCTTAGGAGCTGAGGGGGGTCGAGCCTGGTGCTCTCTGAGGTGAAGAACAAGATTCCTCCACGTCCAGCCCATGAGGTCTGCAAGAGCAATAGGCAGGCTAGGGAGCATTCAGCTCAGGGTGGCCTCTAAAGTTTTAATGGAACACGTCACTGCAAGGATGTTTTAATGGCATTAGGTTTTAATGCCACTACAGTCATTCAGAAAATAAGCCTGGGCTTCTACCAGGCTCCTCTTGCTCCTGCCAGACGTTGTTTTAGAGAGAACCCACAAGCTGCTTCAAGGAAGCTTTGATGCATCTGAATTAGGAGGACTATGAATAACGTGCCTGAAAAGTCCAGCGTAAAGATTTTCATTGACCTCTGCAGGATGAGGATTTGGTCCATGGACCAGAGGAGGCTTACAAGACACACTGATCCCAGTAAGCCAGCAGTTCCCATAAGCTCTTACACCTGCAGGCACCTACTGCAATGGCAGCTCAAGTACAAAAACCATGCTTGAGTCAGACACACTAGTGGGTGACATGACAGGGTCCTCAGTTACCGGCCACCAAACCTGGAAGACACTGCCAGCTTGTAGGAAAGGAATGGAAAGCCACAGAATGTGAGGATGGGGGTTCCAGCATTTACTCTGGCTCGTGACTCCAGCACTAACAGCCCAAACTTCCCTGGGCTACCAGACCTGCCTCCCAAAGCAGGAGAAGGTGTCCCAGGCTTCAGCCTCAGGATCCAAGCTCCCAACAGGAGGCCACATTAGGATGTGCAGTACTTTTCTGCCCTTGTATCACACCCCTGCTGCCTCTGCCAATGTGCTAATACAAATTACGGGAGGGAAAAAAAAAAAAAAATCCCCTAAAAGCTGCGGTAGTGACAGCCCCTCCTGGCACAAAGCATTTTGGCAGCCCCGTGGCACTCTGGCATGGCCGTGCCCGGCCCCACGGAGCGCTCCGCGGCTCCTCGCCGCAATTCCAATTAGAGCAGCCCCCTCGGCAGGCGCTGCCCCCGCCGCAGGAACCCCGCTCCCCCCAGCTCTCCTCAGGGGGGCTTAAAAATTGAAACAGTTCTAATTAGGGGGTCTGAGGGGGAGCGAGGCTGGCTCCTGCTGGGATATGACACACCTCATTACGTTGCTACCGCCTTGCCAGAAGCCCCCCTGCTGTCCCTTGGCTATAGAGCCAGGGCACTCAGAAAGGATGCAAATTAGCCAGCTTTTCCCCTCCGTCTTCCTTTCACACCCCACTCCCCAAATCACTTTCTGCCTCCCTTACCCATCAGGATACCAGGCTGTGAATGTTTTTTGGCTCTTCCAATTACAGCGAAGAAAGAAAAAGGGAGTAGAAAGAGTTGACAGACAAAAAAAAAACCCTAGAATAATACTTTGGCAGAGGGATGAGTGAAGTGGGAGGAAGGAGTGATCCAACATTGCAGAGCTCCTCCGGATATAACATGGTATCCAACCTCCAGATAGTGAGCAAGGGGTAAACTTCGGGGGTCTCAGACATAGAGGGGTCTAGGAAAGATAACAGATCCCGATGACCTTATCACTCTAAGAGAAACCAAGGCACAAGAGGCCTCCACAAAGTTCGGCAGATGACTGGAAACTCGGGTGGAAGAGACTGGAGAAGACAGACGAGGTTTCCCAAGTCAGCTAATAACCCTCCTCCTGCAGAACAACCAGATAAACCTCTGCAGGCACATGTGACACATCAAACAGGGCCCACTCCCAGCTCCACCCAAAAGATGTGGGGGAAGGCAGGGCCAGGTGAGTGCATTCCGCCCTTCTTTCCTTTACAGGGGATGGAGTTGGCCAGCTCAGCGTGGTCACAGGGAGCTGTAACCTTGGCATTAGAACAAAGACACGGGGACGTCTCTATGTCGGTTCAGTCAGGTCAAAGGCAGACAAGCAAATTCTCCGACAGCACCTTCACAGTACCATGGAGACTGTATGAAACGAGAAGAACAAGCTGTAATGTCCCCATACCTGGGAAGACCAGAGGAGGAGGGAGGATGTTTTTCTGCTTCTGCTCAGATGGGTCAGAAGGAAAACTGAAGGAAGAAGCTAAGCCATAGAGCACTGCTGAAGTAAGAGATCTTCTCACCCCAGTGAGAGGAGACCAGGGGAAAAGGTTAACCTGGAACCTAAATTAGGGTTTCAGAAACATAGCTGTGTTCCTCTCTTATCAGTTTATTAAAGCCATCATAATCTTCTTGAGTGTTCCTGAAGAACATTATCATAATCCTTTAATCCCACCTCTCCCTGGAGTGCCTGTAATGAGGAGCTGGGCACATGGCTTAACTGAATGGGAACAGCCAGCAGGAGAGGCCACACTTCAGCTGAGGGACAGAAAGATGGGCAGAGATTAGCAAAGGGCTGGGCCAACTGCTCACTCAATGGGACTCTGTCCCCACTGTCACCTCCACAAATGTGTGTGCAGGTGAGGGGAGCTGGCCACTCGAGTCACAAGCATGGCAGAGATGCACACAGCATACCAGGCTAAGGGCAAGTGCTCAGCCTAGCTGTGACCTTCTTCTGGGCAGGCCAGGCAAGAGAGCAAGAAAACACAGAACACAGCCTGAGTCTGTCCCTGTGGCATGAGAGACTACAGGAACTCATTCATCCCTGTGCTGGCCCAACACAGATCACCCAGATGGAGGCCACTTCCCTAAACTGCTCATCTTGCCCAAGATGAGAGATGGGATATGGGAAGGGCACAGATCTAGCTTCTCTTTTACTGGAGACATCAACTGGAAGGGCAGCAGGTCTCTACAGCAACCCCAAACCTCACTAACAGCACATCCACTCCTTGCATCAAGCTAATGCTTCGTCCTGGAGGGCTCCACCCTCCACAGGGAGCCCCCTCGAGGAGATGCTCCCCCCCACTGCCACAGGCAAGTCAGCCTTGCTGCAGGAACACATTTCCATCATACCTGTGAGACTGGAGCTACAGCACACTCCCTGTGATGCTCATCCCAGGAGCACACTCTTCTGGTGGCATCTGCACCTTGAGTCTACCTAGGGGTAAGGGCACCACAGGCAAGCATTTATTTATTTGTGCCCAGTAATCTGAAAGCAGCCACTCCTGAAGAATTGCCATCTCCACCAGGGACTCTGGCATGGACCTAAGTGATTTGGCTTTTCTCCTTTCAGCCCTGGGGGCTGGGGGAAATATCTGTGCCTTGTGAGCCCTGCACTGAGATGCTGCCTGGCCAGGGCTCCTCCATCCATCCAGGTCAGCCCTGCAACCAGCCCCAGGCTCACTGCTGGGATGCTGGCAGGACCCCACCGGACCCCAGCTCTCCAGACACCTCCTAAGATGCAAACCGCAGCAGCGTTTCCAAACCCCACACCCTTTTCCCTTCCTCACCCCCTCATTCCTTTCAAGCGCTCCAGCACTTAGCAAACTCCCCTCGGCTGGCTCATGCTGTTTGAAGGATTCCTAAATCACAGGACCATTACTAATTATTATTATTATTTTGCAGCAGCAATCAGGGACGCGGGGCTCATTAACAACTTAGCACCTCTGGTTTCCCTGGAAACCCGCAGCTGCCAGGCAACGGCAGCTCTCCGGCCCGAGGCGATGCTGCTGCTGCTGCGGCGCCCTCAGCTCATCCCCAGGAAGATGCTCGGGTCCTGCACGGGTTGAAGAGCCCAGCCTGGCCAACGCGAGCAGGTTAGGGAACTCCAGGATGTGTCCCCTGCTCTACCCCATGCGCTGGGAACCTCAGCCCTTCTTCCCGATCCTGTTCTGCCACTCACAGCATCACAAACTGCGCAGCGGCTCCTCCCTCCCAGCGAGCCGTGCAGGCTTTCTCCAAGGGCGAGGAATTTGGAGCATAATGATTCCCCAGAGTAACAGTGGGACAAAGCTGTCAGGTGCCTGCAGCAGCCGTTTTGGAGGTGATGTAACTGATGACGATTTCTCAGCAGTTACTCAAGGTCCCTTTAAGAGGCAGCACAAAAGATTTCTCTGCCTGACGATGGAAAAATGGAGTGGGGTTTTTTTCCACTGCTCCTTAAAAGGAGGCTGGGAAACACCACTAACCACATCCACTAGCTCAGACACAAAATCTGCTTGTCCACCTTTCCTAGGGAATCTCAGGGATGGGGAGGAACGACATCACCCCTGCCTCAGCAGTATGAAGGTTTAGGGGAGATGGCAATGACTTTCCTGGTGTCAGTTAAGCCAGGTTGAGCTCCATTGCTCTTTCCTAAACCGTGCCACCCACATGGTAGACAGAGGACACCTCCACAGCCTCATCCACACCAATCTTACAACCCCATCTTGGCTCCCTGCACACCCCAGGCACATTCCTCCTGGGACAAGAGCTCCTGCGCGTGTCTCTCCATGCAGGGAGCACTTCAGGAAGGAGGGAAAGGGCAGCATTCTCTTTTTCCCACAGCACATCCCCGGAGGCAGCCACTGCACTTTTGCCAGGGTTTCAAGCTTGCTGATCTCATGATTTAATTTTTTTTCTCCTCCTTTCTATGCCGCAGTCTCCTTTCAATTCCTGTAGGCTGGAAGCAGCATGCCAGAGAGCGCTGCAAGGAGCTGCATGCAACCAAACAGCACCCACTCGCCTCCCCACATCGCCCACTGCCCTCTGCACCTGCACCCTGCACCCCACAAGGTGCTTTCCACCAGAGGATGTGGCTGAAGGGCCAGGATGTCCTTCAGCAAAGTGCCAGATGGTGCATTCACACTGGACGAGGGACGTGGCATGGAGCCACATGGCTGGCAGCACGGGACAGCTCAGGGACGAAAGGAAAGGGCACAGGTTGTACCCAGCTGCCAGGGAGTCTTTCCCATGCTCCCCACAAGGTCTCCTGGCTGCAGTAAAGCCAAGCAAAGGGGTCCCCCATCCTCTTCCTGATGTTCAACCACCTGATGTTCTGCTAGCAGCTTTGGAATTGTTATGACTGCAAATGCAATTGCCTCCCAGCCTGTTTCCACCAAAAAGGTGCAGTTAAGGATTTATAGACTGGCCACTCCCAAAAAAACTTCTGACTGCAGTTATGGTAGTCAATCTGGAGATCCGGTCAGGAAAAGCCAACAGGAACAGCAGGGAAAAGAATTTAGCTGGAGTCTAGATGACAAGGCCAGTATCTCCTCCTCTTAGATTTGTGCTTTTGACATGATTTATATGGTTTTCCACTTTAGTATAAACACAAGCTTTCATTTTAAAGCCTACAAAAGCCAAAACCAAAGGTTATCCATGACCAGCCAGCCATTTAATCACTGCCTTTCCCCATGCTGAGGATATTGCTTCCAAGCATGCTGCTTTCTAATACCAAAGCTATCCCATTTCCATTCTCACCCTGCCAAGCTGAGAGCTGGCCACATCCTCATCCCAGAGCTAAAAGCACCTTCTGCCCTGAGCAGCTTGGCACATATCACAGAGGACATGTCATGATGGAGATGAGAAACCCAGCCCTGTTGATCTTCAAGGGCCCTTGTTGCCCACTGCGTGGTATCCCATCATATGCTGCATAACCCCATGAGCCCAGCAGGTTTATCCTGGGGATAAAGTGCTGCTTTGCCTTTTTACAACAAGAACAGACAGAGGCAGCCCAAAAAGGTATGCAGTGAGGTACTTCTGCAGGGCTGGTCTGCCTCTCTCATCCTGGGCCAACAAACACCATAAATACCTGCTGGGTGAAAGGGTCTCCAGGACCTGGGTCCTATTTTCCCACAACACCTACACACCAAGTGAAAGAAAGCACAGGATTAAGCTGTGGTTCTTCAAAGCTGCAGATAAATATAGCATTTCACTTCTCAAGTACAATCCCCTGTGACAGGAACCTGTCCATCTCAGCAGAGTGCTGGGGACAGGCACAGGTGAGGCCAAAGCGAGCACCCAGCACACACTGGGGCAGTCACTGCACAGTGCAGTGACCAATGACAGTGGCTAATGCCCAGTCATTAGACCCCCATATTCAAATGACAAATAGGATCCCTGCCTCCCTGAAGAAAAGAGTTGCTGCCTTCTGTCAGGTTTTCTGCAGTTTCTGTTGAGTACCAGTGCAAACCAAGGTGGAGATCCCAGCACAGGTTTCCAGCCAGCAATGTCCACAGTTATGCCACCCCATTCCCACAAAACTGTGAATCTCCCTAGGAGATTCAGAATTCAATACAATTGCAAGGGGATATGCTGGTTTTCCATGGGATAAGACAACTTTTCTGACCTGGTTCAAGACTTACTTCATTTTCTCTATGCACACAATAGCCAAACTGCTACAGATTTGGGATGAATTAGCATGTTTCAGCTCAGGTTCTACTTCCTAACACAGCCCCAACAAGGAGGCACTGGCTCTGAGTTTCAGAGGATTACCTTTATCTAGAAAAAACACACAAGGCAGACAAAGCCCAAGCTGATGCTTCTGCCCTCCTTTTCTCCTTTTCCCTTGGGGGGCCATGATTCATTACCAGCTGGTTTTGTTCTTAATCTGAGGTGACACAGGGGTCAAACAAAGTGGTTTCCAGGTCTTCCTCCATCCTCACTACCCTGTCGAGCCATGGCTTGCTGGTCAGATGCCACAGCTCTTCATGTGTGAAATCCTGCAACCTGGCCTTCTGATTGAGAGCTGGGAATTGCAGCACTTGGTAACACGGGTTTTCTCTCTGAATCCATATTATCGCTGCTACTGTGGGTGGCAAACTACATGGACTCATTTGCTGAAGGAAACAGGCAGCAATATTCCCCTCACCAACTCCAGGCAGGTGTTAAGCGTGACATATGTGTGTACTTTAACCTCAGCTTCAAAGAAACCCAGAGATATATGACATCCACCCAGAGCTTAAGCATCCTCCAGCTCATCTCCACACCAGCAGGTCTCACTCAGCCCTGCTTCTGACCCTGCAAGTGAAAGCTGGGGTGATCACCCCAAGCCTTGCTCCTTTTGGGCTGGCTGACCCCCAGCTCAGACCAGTTCAGTCACCCTCACCTTCCCACCATCCTCACCTTGGAGTGAGTCTCCAAGAGAGCTCACTCTTATCTTTGTACCAGGTATGCTGAATGAACCTTGCTCAGGTGCCAGACAAAGAGGCAGCCAAGCTCAAAGCAGAAGGGATTGTGAGGATGACACAGAATTAACAGGCATCAGCATTCAGCAAGCAAGCGGAGAATGCGCCGATCTATTTTTAATGGTACAATGAGAGTGCTTTACAAAAGGATGTGTCTGGGGAGATTCTGCCCAGTCAGAGATTTGCATTCGGGCTTTTTTTTGCAACAGTCAACTTCCCTTGATGTGTGGGAGGCATTTTGTCTCTTTACCACCCCACAGAGCGATTCAGAGGGCCCTGGCTCAGTTTTGGCTGGAGTCTCATCCCTCTGGGTCACCTTCTCGCCCTGCTCCATCCTTCTGACTTCCCACCAGAAGAGCTGAACCTGACATGAGCAGCAGGTACAGTGTGAACGACAGCTCCAGGCTTGCTTGGCTTCTGGGTGTCAGCCCTGCTGAGGCAGCACAGCTGCTGGGGACATCTCTGCGAGGTCCCCGACGGCAGCAAAGTGGTTAACGTGGCTTTCCATGGGCTAGCTCCAGTCAGCAGTGCTGGCACCCTTTCTGCGCCAGCCCTCCACTCAACAGCCTCAAGTGCCAAGCGAGGCTCCAACTCCCCAGGAGGGCCGGCGGCCAAGGCAGATGAAGATGAATAACTGCACTCACGCCACGGCTCAAGGAGGACCAGGCTGCCACCGCAGGCTTGGAAATGAGGGTTGTCAGAGGCAACGCAAAAACAATCAGATGTTGTAGGCACTTCATGGTTGCTTCTTTTCAGCAGCGTGCCCCAGAGAGGGAGGGACCCTCTTTGTCTGGAGGGTCTGGATTTCAATGGGACACGCGTGACTTACGCAGGCGCAGGTTTAACGCCTGGAAAGGGCTTGACTTGCTCGACGCAGAAAACCTGCAATGCCCTAATAGACTGAAATTTCTCCCCGAGCTTCTGCTGCATCAGCTGAATTACCATGTGTTAGCTGTAGACAGCAGAGCTCCTCAGAGAACTAAATCCCCTATTAAAAAGCTGCAAAGAGGCGAGCTGAAAAGCCGGGATGCGGGCACACTGCGCACCTCCGTGCCGGATGAGTAATGTGGGTTGACAGAGACGGACCGGAAAGACGCACTGCATCATTAGCAGGCCTGGAGGACGTGGTGGGGGACGGCATGCCAGGGTCATGCTGTCACTGGAACCTCCATACAGGATCAAAGCAGTGGTCCACCTCATTCATGTCCCCTCACCAGCACTGCCTAATTAATAACAGGTATCCTACAAAAGCCTGGGAGAAGCAGGACGGTGGGTATTTATGGACTAGTCATGCAGTAATTTGGGTTTAAAGGGACCTCAGCAGCTCAGCTGGTCCAACCCCTCTCTCCCTTAAAGGAGAACGAGCATCAACACCAGAACAAGTTGTCTTGCCCTTCTGGTTGCCAAATGACTTGTTCTCAGTCATCAGTGGACTCAGAAATAATGCTCCCCATAACTCAGCATGCAGAAACTCTACACAGAGAACCTCCGTTGCAAATTGCTAGAAGACCTTGAAGGACTCTGGAGAAATTGCTGAAGAACATAAGGTCTCTGCCCCAAGAGATGGCTTTATTTAAAAAAATACAGTGAGGAAGACAAGACATACATGCAAACATCAGGGAACCGTGAGTGCTTCCCACACACAAGAACAACACGGAAAAAGGCACAAGAGGAGCACAAAGAAAAGAGGAAATCAAGAAGGATTTCCAGCCCCAGAGAGGTTCCTGGGAGTCTCTTAAGTTCCATCTTAATGCACACACTCCCTGCATTTCTGCCCTATTACTGCTCTCTGTTTACAACAGGAGACTCTGTGTACTGGACCAACTTCCCATGAGCACCTCCAGGTTCTCCTCTGAACCCAGCCTGGGCTAGCACTTCATCTGTCTTCTGAAATGCTGATCCTTCCAAGACACCATGCAAACAATACCTGCCACTTTGGGAAACTGAAGATCCAAAGCAGCAAAACAAGCCCCACAGAAGCCCTGGGCAAAGCAAAGGAAGAAGCCTCCTGCATACCAGCCTAGATTGTCTTGTCCAGCTGAGTCTAGAAAACCCCAGAGGAAGAGCCAAATAAAAGAGAAGTGGAGCCAGCCATCCTACAGGAGCCATGGCCTTCAGCAGCATAGTCTGGGCAGAGCTCTGTGCCCACCTGCACTGTTACCCTCCATTCTTGAAGTGGAGATGGTTGAGAACCAAAGAAGTCTCTTAGCATGGACCCAAAGGTTTGGGGTAGAAAGTCTAGAAACATCTCTTGGAAGAAAAAGAGATTATTTCCTCTCCATGAACTCATGCTAAAGAGCAGACAGGGTGACCAAGGGAATGACCATGGCCAGAGCTTGGTACGTTCCACCACAGTTTCAGCTGCTGTCCCACTTCTAGCAAAACAACTGTCCCATGGGGATGACACATGCCGTGGTCTCCCCCTCCATCAGATGGGCAGGCAAAGCCATCACTGGGGCCCTGAGGAACCTGCACTACCACTAGTCACACCACGAGCTCTGCCTGGCTTTGACAGCAGCCCCTGACACCAGAAATGCACAGCATCTTGCACAGTCAGTTGTTACCCTCCCTCACACTCCCTTGGCTGTGCTATAATCCTGCACACAGAAGTACACCCAGGTCTCCTGAGCAAGCTTGAGAAAATCCTGCGCACAGAGCCTGTTTAGCTTCTTATCTGATGAATGCTCCCAGGCCACTCACCTCCCTTCCCCAGCCTGCCATCATTATGTCAGGTGCCTCCTTCCCACTGGCATCAGGCGGGACAGGTGTATCTTCAGAGAAGAAATGTAAAGCTTGAAAAACAGGTTTTAAAACCCAGAGGGCATGGGGATGCAGAGGAGTGTCGAAGCTTTCCCCACAGGATGACTGCATTGCTGCTCTGGCTGCAGGAGTTTCTCTGCATAGCAGCAGGGAAGAGAGTGCAGTGAGACCCAGAGACCGTGAGCACCTGGGAATTTCTGCAACCACCTCCCCCTTAACACTGCCATTAAACACATGGCAGAGGGTAAAACGATCTACAGACTCTCCCAGCACAGCACCCTGGATGTCCTACTGGGAGAGAGGAGTCGGCATCCACAAGCTCCTTCTCTTCGCCACCTCCTTCTCTACCAGATTCAGTTTGCTGGCACTGTTTCAGTATGATGGCAGTGTCCTATGAGCCTGCACCATAAATCAGAGCTCCCAAATGCTGGAGCAGCTCCTTTTCCTCCTTCCATTCCTGATAGTGCAAACATGCTCTGCACCTGATTGTGCCCAGGGCTTTGGGAGGAAAGCTGTGCACCAGAGAAATTAACCTCTGATCCCTAAGAAAAGCCTTGTTTAAAGGCAAGGAAGCAAATCCAAAGAGGAAAAAACCCCATCCCTCATGCAGATTACAGCATGAGGTGCAGAAGTAAGGGGTAGGGATGGAATGGGGACTCTCTCATACTCATGCCAAGAGAAGTCACTTCAGAAATCCAGAGGTACAATGGGTTTACA
>VZTB01009117.1:700732-719339 GCA_013397245.1 Thryothorus ludovicianus | reverse complement strand
CGTTGACGTCACCCGCAGCCAATCAGCGCGGGCGGCGCAGGGCAGGGTGACGTCAGCCCCGCGGGCGCGGAGCGGCGCGGAGGGAGCGGGCGCTGCGCCCCGGGAACGGAGCAGCTGCGGGCTCGGGGTGCCCGCGGGGACAGCGGCCCCTGCAGCCCGGGACACCCCCGGGGCCGCGCTGCGCCGCGCACAAAGCGCGCTGCCGCCTGGTTTTGGGGTCACCGGTGGTTCCCGGGCTGCCCGGCGTTGCAAGGCTGAGCCGAGAGCTCCCTCGCAGCTGCGGCCAGCCCTGCCGCCGGTCAGCGCCCTGCGTGGGGACCTGCGGGGCGCCCCACGGGACTCGTTCTCTCTGGGGAGCCCAAGCTGCAGAAGGACAGGCAGCGGGGTCTTGGAGGGTGGCATGGCAAAGTGTGATCAAAAAGCTGGAGGCTCAGGAGGAGCCTGACCCACGGGTCGGCTCCTGGATGGATGGAGAGAGCTCACCCGCATCCTGCTGCAGGCTCTTCAAAGAACTGGGCAGCTGGCCTGGTTGCATGGCAGGGGTTTTTCTCTGCCCTTGGCCCTGCCCTGGCAGCTCCAGCTTAGAGAAGGATTAGAGTTTAGAAGCTTAGGTTTTGCTGGTGCTTAGGAAATGAAGGGAACCTTCCTCCCTGCCGATACGGATGCCGGATGTTTTAAAATTAACTCTCCTGTCTCCAGACACGCGGCCGGCAGCTTGTTCAAGAAGAACATCGAGCTCCCTCAGTAACTGCCGGCAAAATCTTTCCCAGAAATGTCATTTCTCATAAAGCACCAGAGGTATAAAACCCCAGGATGCTAAAAAGTCTCACTCTTCCCATTGCATAAGCAATGCTGAGTTCATGCCCTTCTCCTAGCGCAGAAAATCAGCTCACCCAAAGCTGTCAGCAGGGAAACTTTTACAAAATGAGGGCTATTCTACCTAAACTCATGGGTTTCGGCCCAGTTATTGTATTCAGTGGCAAGATGCTGGGGTAGCATGGGCACTTGTTTCTTTAGTGGCATGGGAACACTTGGTCCTCGTGGGAGCTGGAGCAGCAGTGTGATCAGCATGGCTGGAACGAAGCCTTTCCTGCTGGTTTTCCTGCCAGCTCCCTCTTTGTGGCCATGCAAAGCACCCAGACAGAGAAAACCTGAGAAAGACTTCGCTTGCTTCAGCTTTGGGCTGCTCCCTCCCCTACTCAACATCCCTTTTCTAGAGTAAAATATGAAAAAAAGGGGAAAGGAATGAGTGAAAAATCCCAAAGCTTCCTCATAAAGCTGTTATCTAGGCAGAGAGCCATGAGCTCACAAAGCCTGCTGAAGGAAGAGGATTTAAATGGGTTTTTCCAAACTCCAGTGAAAATCAGTGTTTCCAATACTGGACCTGGCACATCACAGATGAGCATCCCAGATGAGCTGTCGGGAAGATTGTTCCCTGTCTGTCCAGTGGCATGGCACTAGGGAGAAGAGTGGGAAGCAGAGGCGAGATGTCGAGCTTGCAGCAGGCAAGGGATGGGGAGGTGGTGAGGGTAAGGCAGAGGATGGAGTGTCCTGAGGGACACCCAAGGGTCTTGCTCTACATTCCAGTAAAACCAAGCCGACCTCCCTCTTGAGCCTTCATCCCTGGCAACCTCTCCTCAGCTAATCCATGGATGCCTCTGCTGCATCCCTGGATGATGAGGACACAGGAGATTTGACCCACACAAAATCCCCATTGGCAGTGAACAGCAGGAGCCCCTCCAGCGGGGCTGGGGACCATTGGGGTACAGGTTCTCACGGCCATGGGAGTGGCTCCAGCCCATGAGCCCTGCACCTCTCCCACGCCCACTGCTTCTGCGTGAGGCACTGCAGCCAAGCGCCTGGTGGGGAGAAACCAAAACAAATGATTCACAGCTGCTAAACTGCTCCCGGGATCACAGGGGCCAGGAGCAGGCGTTAACTGAGGCTTGCAAAACCTCACCTGCCTCCCAAAGCTGGGAGCTAACCCTGTTTAGATCCCAATCCTGCTCAACCTGATATTCTGGCGTTCGGGTGCGGACCCACGGCTACATGGAAGTGGGCGGCCAGCCTGAGCGAGGGCAGCGCTGCGAGCACACCTGGTCAGCTCTGCATGGCTCGGGTCATCCCTATTACCCTTATTTTCCCCAGGGGAAATTAAGCTGGGAGAGCCAGGGCAATGCTGTAATGGTCAGGCAGGCAGAACAAAGCAGCCTCGTCTCCAAGCTCCATCTACCAGATGTGAATCTATTGTCTCAGCCCCAGGGCCATCACACCCCCCTCTCCATCACAGCATCATGAGCTGAGCAAAAATTACACTCAAGTTGCTTATGGCTAAAGGAAAGCACTTTGTTTCAGGTAAAGCACTTAAAAAAGAATTCACCCCACTCCGGTTTTTCCTCTTTCCCAGATTTCAGGCACATCCAAATATGGATTGCATCCCAGCTACATGTTCCAAATTCAAGTTACGCTTGTACACGTAATAGTTCTTGCTAAAACGTTTTCCAGGCGCCCTAATTGCCATGGCAGGCCAAGTGCAGAAGAGTGCAGCAGAGCCTTCTGCATGCATCCTGCAGGGAGTAAAATTGGAACCTGATCATGAAGGAAACTAAAACTAGGAAAAAGGAATTGCTGCCAAACCAACTTTCTTATCCATCAAAAAGGAGAGACTTTTGTCAACTTGCAATTTCTTTAAATATCCAAATAATATTTTTTTTAACCTACCCTAGTTATTTAGATGCAGTTTCTTGCACCACTGGCTGAGCCAGTGTCACCTAGCAGGGCTGGCTGTGGCACAAGAGGCTGTGTTCCCATTGCAAGGGGTATTGGTACCTCAAAACTGTGCTGATAGCTGAGGCCAGAGTCAACCCTTGGGCTGGCATGGCTCTGCTTCCTCCAGGCTTGGTTGGTTCCACCGTGTGTTTGCCTGTCACCCGTGCTGTGATGTCCTGGAGTGGGGCACGATGTGGTGCTGGAGGAAGGGGCTGGTCAGGCTTTGTGTCGCCTTGTTCTGTTCCATAAAGAAATTTATTGATTGTGGTGAACTCCGCATCGACTTTTAGAGGGGCATCACTCCCTTCTTTGGCACCTGCCCATGTTCTCCCCATCTCTCCCGCCTCATGGCTGGGATGGATGCACAGATCCCAGTGCACGTCACCTTCTTCCTGCAAAGCCCAAAATGGTGTTACTCCGTGAAGAGAGCTGACATGCTTGAGCAGGCAAAAGGCCCTTGCAGCACCACCAGGCAGGTGTGTTTCTCACACGGGGGCTGCCCTGGATCTGTCTCCATTTTCCCGATAGGAGTGTCTGCCTGTGCCAAGCGTGGCTCAGCCCTGTGCGTGCACGTCGCGGGAGCAGCTACTGTGCAATTAATCGCAGGAGGAGCAGGCTGGAGGGCTGCGTGCTGTGCCATTCAGCTCAGCACATGCTGCAGGAGCGTTCATTCTGTAGCTCTGACTGTGCCGCGGGGCGCTCCTGCCAAAGGGGAAAAAGAAAAGTAAACCATCGTACATTGAATAAATTCCCTCAGATTCCCTCCGCCCCGGACGTATGGAGGAAGGCTGGGCAGGAGCGTGGAGATGTGCCAACACTGGGCACGGCTGCTGTATGCTGGCACTGTGGGTCAAAGGCAGGGGATGGGAGGGTGGAGGAGCAGGACCTTTGCACTGGCAGGAGGCTATCACGACAGAGGAGCCGAGGCTGGCAGCAGCAGCTGAGCTGCACAGAGGCTTTACACTCCTCAGGTGCAGGAAGTGTTCCTGCTCCTTTGCCCCCAGTGCTGGAATGAGGTGCCATGTTGGTCCACATTTGGACTTGCTGTGGGTAGTGAGGGTGGGAGAGGGGCTTAGATGTGCCTAGAAGCTGTCCAGGGTCATATTCACTTCTCTGAAGGAAGAGGGAAAAGGACAAGAGAGAGGGTAGGGAGAGAAACCAAATTATTTAATTTTAATATATCCAAGTCTTAAAAAATAATTACTACCCAGTGCTCTGGGACAAGGCATGGTCTTTCTTCTTTGTAAGTGAATTGGAGATGGGAAAAACTTTACCCTGGGCCAGAAGGCAGCATGATGCTAGGCTCCATGCAAGGGTCTGTCAGGTCCAGACCCTTTCTCTGTACCCTTGTGCTAGTTTTTGTTAGGCTGCTCACCAGTTGCTAGGGTTTTTTTTGTTTTGCTTCAATCATTTTCACTGATGAGAGCATCTGCTGCCATCTGTGCCTCCCCCTCCTCCCCCCGGCGGGGCTGTGCACTGCCGTGGTCTGCCTGCAGAGCCAGGCTCTCTTCACTGTCCAACCTGCACACAGATGAGGGGATGGACAGGAGGGAAGAGGCAGCTCCATCGGTGCTCTGCTCTTCCCTTGTGTTTGCTGACTGTATCTGGGCACTGCTGGAATTGTACCCCTCACAGGACATCCACACTGCCAAGGTCCCAGAACTGCAAGGCTGCTGTTCCTCCTCTGAGACAGCGTTGGAGGGGAAAACAGAGATGAAAGGGCTTTGTTAAGGTCACCCAGGACATCAGCACATGGCTGGGAAGGGAGGTGAGAGTTGCTGCTTGCTGGCAGCATGACTGCCTCCTGGCCCACGGAGTGCCTGGGAAGCAGGCACTGTGATGCTACAGTATACTTGGCTTTTGCTGGAGGATTACACACCCCACAGCAGAATAGAGGTTGCCATTTGCATCTCTCTCTGACTCTTAATTTGGGTATCCAGGCTGATGGCTGCTCTGGGCCTGACTCACCATGCTCTGCTGGCTTGTCTGGCAGCTCATCCCAGGCAGAGGAACTGGCAGATGTCGACACTGGGCCAGGAGCTCCTTACCTGAATGAGCTCCATCTCCTGTTTATTACTGCCAGCCCATAGATAGAGGAGAATTTTGGAGTCGTGTTTACCAGCCAAACCCAAACCAGTTCACCCCAGCTAGGACTCAATGCGCTGCTCTCTGCAAACCAGCTTGGTAGCGTTTGTGCAAAGGAGGCACTCCCGAGCCCTCAGCGGGGTCAGAGGCTCGGGTGAGCACCGAGGCTTGTGTGAGCACGGCAGGGTTTGCTCACGCACTGCCTGGCTCCCAGCCACCTTTCCCTGCCAGCGTGGAGGGTAAATGTGTACCGGTGCCCTCGTCCTCGCCTGACGCTCCGTGTCCCGGCTGGCACGGAGGGGCACATCCCTGCGGAGGGCGGGGGACCCGCTCCTGGCCGGTTTTAGGAGCCACCCTCACTTCACAGCTGCTTCAAGCCAGCGTTTAGGGGCCGGCAGCTCGGCGGAGCTGGGCTTGGGGCGGGGAGTGCAGGAGCAGCGTGGATGGAGCAGCGTGGACGGAGCCGCGCTCCTTGCTCGGCGCAAAGCGCCCGCAGCTCCCGGCTCCAGGGGCTGGAAGGGGCGGCGCTGCCGGCGCCGTGCAGCGGGGAGAGAGGGCCCTCTGCCTGCCTGCCGCAGCCTGGCAGCTCCGGCTCGGCTCCGGCACTCCGCTCCCGGCCTCCCTGACCTCCTCCTGGGTGCCCTCAGGATCCCCCCGCAGCCAGCTCATCGCGGGGCTGAACGAGCCCCGTCCCGGAGCATCTCCTCTCCGGACGAGGGTGACCCTCACCAGACTCGGTGGCCTTTCCCCTGGCTCACCCTAAACGCCTTTCAGCTGCCAAGAGCACAAAATCAGCACAGGTGTTTTAGGCACAATCGCACAATGTCGCCGAACAGGGAACAATCGCTCCCCTAGAGCTCAACAAAAAGCAATCCTCATCAAGCTGTCAGGTTCAGTTTCACGAAGGAATACAATTAAATCTTTAAATGGCAACGTCACAGTCAGTTCTTCCCCATCTCAAAAGATGCTTCTCAAGCTGCGTTCGGCTGTTCCTCTCTTCCACCCCCTCCTCACAGTTTTCCTTCCCGCCGCGGAGTGCAACAGAGGCTGCGGCTTCGCAGCCAAAAAAAAGTGCGATTTGGAGAGTGCGGCGCGACGTTGTGAGTGGCAGAAGTGAAAAGGCAGCGAAGCAACTCTTGAAAGCCTGCCTTCTGCCGCGGCGGGTGTCAGCCTTGGCAAAATCTGAACTTCTAGAATTTTCTTGCAAAATTAAAAAAAAAAAAAAAGCAATTAGAGGACCTGTCGGATTTGGCTGCTGCTTTTCTTTCCCTCATTCCCTCAAAATGAAAAAAGTTCTTTCTTTCGCTTAACAGCACAGTTGGTGCAATCTGGGTTGTACTTGCCTGACAGTATATGGAGATGTAGTTTTGCTGTCTCAATTTGGGGTTCCCTGACACTGACAATGTGAAAAATTAATGCTGAATACCTTGATACTGCTTCACCTGAAAAACCCATGTATGAATAAATTATTTTTTTTTCCTTCCCAAAAAGGTTGGAAATCTATGTGTCCCTCTTATTTCCCCCATTTTAGGGTGCTTTCCTTCTGCTGTAGGTTTGGAGGGACTCCATTAAAGGTGAGACACTAAGAGAGAGGAAGGGAGAGCCGAGGAATTTTGGTGCCCCACAGCCCAGAGCTGCAATTGGAGCCAAGGTGAGGGTTGTGGTGGAGCTGAGCATGTGCTGGGGTCAGTCATCCCATCCTCCAGGCACAGGGTTACTGAATCCTTCTTGCCACCCTGTTCTTGTCTGTGGCGGGTCTGGGTGGACCTCCAACCTTCTGCAGCAATTTCGCCTCCTACAATGTGGGCAACAAACAATAAATATGATGGCTACTAATAATAACCCTCCCTCTTCATCCCCAATGAGTTATACATGCAAAAAATGCTGCTGAGTCAGTTCAATATTCCCCCTGGTTCATTAAACCACCATCCATTTTCCTGCAGATAAGATAGTCCGTCAGGGGAAGGGATGATGATAACTCATTTGTCACACTTGTTAAATGTAGAAAAGGCTGGCTTTGGGTCACTTCCAGTTTTGTGTCAGCTCTGCCTTTATCTGAGCAGCCTCATGCCTGCGTGCCAATCAGGGCAGCTCTCTCCCATGTAGCACAGGAGCTGGGGATGGTGGCATTGTCCTTGCAAGATTTCCTACAGCTGGGGGTGGTCTCTGACTGCAAAAGCACTTGCAGTGTTGCTGCCATGAGTCCCAGCCCATAGAAAGGAACACATTCATTATTGCAAGAGATGCCATTGGTCCCACAGGGATCTAAACCTGCAACTTGGCACCCCAGGCACTACACACAGGGTGACCCTCTCTGAGTTAGCCCTCAAGCCCATCCAGCTGTGCTTGTGTTTGAGCTGGAAAGCTTGAGAGGTGAGATGGGCAAGGATACAAAGCCAAGGCCTCAGACATAACCAGCATGAGCTTGGTGCAGGTACAGGGGGAGGGAAAAGGGGATACATCTTCATCTCTATGCTCTCCTAACCTCAGAGGATCCTGGGATGACTGGTCTGGGTCTTGCCTATGGTAGCATTGTTCCAGTGAGATTTATGTCCCAAAATGACTCACGTTGCCAGTTCAGGGTAGTTGCAACATGAGTCATTTTGGTTGTACCCTCTTTGGGGACATTGCCATCATGATAGGCCACCTCCTTCCTCAGCCTGGGATGAGGACTGGCTATAGCCCCTACATATGTTAGAATGGAAACACTGATGGCTATGACTCCTCAGGTCTTGTTTCAGGGAAGGGAGCAAGAAGTAACCAAGAGAGAGAGTATTGACCTCTGAATGAGTGATCACAGAGCTGTTCATGGCTGAGATACTTTCAGGGCATCATATATTGCACTGCCAACTGGAAATTCGCTGCAAAACAGACCTCTGATCTGGTCTGGTGTGGAAGCCCTCTCCAGTAAGTGGGGAGCAGGGAGGACTGCAGGTCTTTGTGCCCACAGCTCCCTGATAAATGAAGCCCAGGACAGGATGAAGGTGTGGACACCTGAGCAGGAAGGAGGTGACATCTCATGATGCTTTCAGGGAAGCATCTTCATGATCTGTCCCCATATCTCACTATGGCACATCCTTCACTGAGCACAGCCCAGAAACAGCCTGCTGATTTAACCATGCCCTCAGCAGATGATGTATCCCATGACAGCCTGTCTGCATTCCCCATCTCTTGCTTCACCTCTGCTTTCAGGGTGGGCCCAAAGGTGGATCCTGATGCCTTCTCCCAGCTCCATGGCTGGTCTGCAGTGATTGGTGCCCCTTGGCATGAGGTCATCTTACAGCTGGAAAAAGACGAGGCAGCTGTGGCATATGAGATGAAATGAAGGGTCAGAGGGGCTCATAGGCTGCATTTTAGTCCTGGTCTTGTCATTCATTTATGGGTGTTTTCAAGCCAAGGGTGTGCTGATTTGCAGCATGACAGCAGCTGCAGACAGCCATTGGGCAGGGCTCTGAGCTCCTGCCTGTTTCAGTGGCAAACACACATCGTCTCCGAAATCTGGCTCTTCATAATGACCCTGGGAAGTGCTGCAGTAGCAGCAGGTTCAGACTGCAGCGATTTATTTCTCTCTTCAACGTTGGTCCTAGCAGGGGAGAGGGGCCCTCCCTGCTTGGCTGCCTTTGCCTGCTTGCCACAGATCTTCCATCAAGGAGTCACCGAGGTCTCTGCTCTTAAATCTGGGTCTGTGCTCTCCTTCACGGCTGCATGCGGCCCCGACCTGCAGCAGCATCCCTCACTCCTGCTTTAAATCTCTCCCAGCAGCTGCTGGTGACATTAGCATTTTCTCTTGCCAGCCCATAGAGACCAGGAGCCCAGCCCTGCTAAGGAAGGAATTAACTCGGCAGCATCACATATCAGAGGTATCTTTTTATTGACTGTTTACAGAAATACAGTAGCACTCCATTAGGTGGCTTAGGTGGGTTCTCCAGAAGGTGCCTTCCTTCTCAGCACTGCTGGGAGATCCCAAGGAGAAACCTGCCCTTAAACACTTTGGGGTTTCTCTGGAGGCTTTGGGGCTCCCCAGGATGAACTTCCTAACACCTTCAGCTCTCCAGGGATTGGGAGTTGTTTGAACCAGTGGATGAAATTCAAAAGAAAAAAAGGAAAAGAAACCCCCAAAAGCTGGGGGTGGTGGGGCGGTCTGAACACACCTGATATGTTGTGAGCCAGCCCTGCCATGATCCCCGTCCATCACTGTATGTGTCTCCAGCTCCACGGGACCCCACTGCTTCCTAGAGCTCGGCTGTCTGCCACTAAATGTGCATAGCTTTGGGCTTTGCACACTCTTTTCACACAGTTTGTTGGCCATAAAACAAATATTTCTTGGTCTATTTTTCTTCCTGTACACATGTAAGAGCAAGACTTTCCTTCAGCTGTTCACATACCATTTCAGGGCAAGAAGGGTATGCTCAGCTGGGCTGATAAACTATTTAACTTTTATTTATGTATTTAATTGACCTTTTTTTTTTTGGCAATCAAGGTGTAGTGGTTGGTTTGTTTTGTGTGTCCTTGCTACAAGAAACTGCAGACACTTCTGGCGTAGAGGCATTTTGGCGGCAGCAGCTGCTGTTGGCCTCACTCAGTAGTCAGTGAGAGGGTATCGCAGGAAGATGAAGATAAGGATGATACAGAAGGTGGCAAGGGCTGAGCTGGTGATGTTAAAAAGCCGGGCTGTCTTGGCATCTTCAACTGCTCCATTTAAGTCATTGAGGAGTTTCTTATCCCGGACCTGAGACAAAAAGGTAATTAAATAAAGTAATTGCAACACGTATGAAAGACGTAACTTGTTTCAAGCAGCGGCCACAAAACCCAGTGCACCTGTACATGGTTACCTGTACAGCAGATGAGGGCTGGGCCTCTTTGTATTTGAGCAATTGGGGTGCTGTAAAGGTGAGGTTTGCACCCTGTCTCTGCTATGTTGAGCTTGTGAAGCCAAGCACTGTAATACCTGTGGGCTGGAAGCAGAGAAGACCTGAAAGAGTGACCCGTTGTTGTTACCAACCAGGCAAACCAGGGCCCCATGGTCCCCGCAGCGGGACAGGAACTGAGATGCCATTGTGCCCCTCAGGCACACAGGCACTGAAGCACACTTCCCACGTGTCACAGTACCCTGGCCCTGCAGCGCCAGGCTTCGGCTCACCCAGCCCACAAGGGAGAAAGCTGGCTGCAGTTTCGGTGTACATCCCCGTCTGCACTGAGGGGCCGAGCGGGTGAAACCTGGCACGGCATCCTACTGCAGCTCCAGGGCTGCGCACGAGCCTCCAGCATATTAAGTAGCCCTGGGTTAATGAGTTCCTTTCCTTTTGCAGGTCTTATGCGGATTGTGTAGCTTCTCTGCCACAGGCAGTTTTGTATTCTGACAGCACAGACTGCTCCCTCCATTATCCTGCGGGCTGGGACTTTTATGGGCTTTCCTTGGGACAGCTCTGCAGTGGGTGATGATTGTGCATGTCCATGTCACTGGCTGGTCCCCACCTCTTCTCTTCCAGGCTGCCAGGCAGTGAATGGCACTGCCAGGCAGCGATGCCGCTAGCAGGCATTACCGACGTACTAGCGACAGCATTACCAGGCAGCAGATGGCACTGCAAGGCAGCAGATGACACTGTCAGGCAGCAATGGCACTGCCAGGCAGCGTGTGGCATTACCAGGCAGTGGATGGCACTGCCAGGCAGCAGAAGGCATAGCCAGGCAGCACATGGCACCGTAAGGAAACAATGGCATTGCAAGGCAGCAGATGGCACAGCCAGGCAATGATGCTGCGAGCAGGCAGAGATGGCACTGCGAGGCAGTGATGGCACAGCCAGGCAGGCAGCGATGGCACAGCCAGGCAGGGATGGCACTGTCCACCAGCAGCAGTTCTGCAGTTGGATCCCAGCAGAGGAGGGGTCAGACTCCACTGATTCCTAGCAGGGGTATGTCCTTGTCCCCAGGCTGCCCCTTCAGCCAGCACTCAGCAGACTCAGGTAGCTGGAGCCACAAGGATGAACACAAGGACCTGGACAAAAGGACCAGGACACTTGATCCCTCATCCATTTCCTGTATCCAAGCGGGGTGCCCAGGGTGTGGCAGGGCACTCCACTGCCCGCTTTTGGGAAGTGGGGCTGTGAGCCCTTCGCCAGCAGTGAGAGCCCCACTGGGCACTGCTGGCTGGACACTGGATGTGGGTGGCAAGCTGCAAAAACCAGCACCAGCCTCAGACCGAGGAACATTATAAGGCTTTCATTGATCAGGAGCTTTCCGAAAAGTCACTGCAACAGATTCAGACCACATCTTACACTTCTCTCTCTTCTTCCTGCAGTGCTTACCACAAGGCTGTCCAGAAAGCCTTTTGCTGGACATGGGGAAGGGTTGCTGCACCCCTTGCTCCCACTGAGTCCTGCTGGGTCACGGGTCCTCCAAAACTGCATTTCAGACCCTCAAGCGACATTCCTCCTCTCTATCACACCAATGAGGACCTCTCTGCACAAGCAAACCCTGATCTTCTGAACTGTGGGTAGGAAAACTGCTGTCGACATGAGACACACAGGGTCTGGCGCTGGCCAGCACATAGGCAAGAATGAGCCCATTTTTCATATTTGTATTAAATCAAACCATGCCATATCCTTGGCCTCTGATGTGCCCTGCTTGTTGGAGCCTGGAGCTGGAGCTGAGGCCATCTGCTCATTGCCCTGCTGTGGAGTGCTCAGCTCAGCACCCTTCTGGGATGGCAAAGAGGGGACAGTCACAAACTGCATGTGTCTTTGGGGCACACTTGGCTGGAGCCCTCAGCAGAGGAGATGATCTCTGGGAAGGCATCAAGCCTGGCAGCTCAGAAGCCCACATGCCTTTCTGTGTCAGCTGAATGTCCAGGATGACTCACATTTGAAATTATTCAGTAAGTTTAACATCCACCCAAAAACCCCTGGGCTCAGCAGCACTAGGCATTTGGCACCTCCTCATAAACTGGTGAGAAGCCCCGGAGGTGCTGGATTCAGGCCAGAAATCCCAGCAGACTCTTTGAAGCTCTCACACACTTTCCTCTTCCCAGCGGTGGGGCTGCCTCAGGCAAAACCGACATGGAGCAAATGCCTTTTGCCCCTTCCTGCCCTGTAACCCGGTGCTCTCTGCCGCAGACAAGCTGGCGTTTGCTGTCAGTGTTTGCCAGGCAGACGGAGGTTTCTCCAGCAGACCGGCATGGCTGGCACACCGAGCTCTGCAACCCTCCTGCAGCCAATCCCCTTTACCTTTGTGAAGCCTGTTCCTCTTGGCCCCAGGAACTCTCTCCTACTCCTCACCTCCTGTCCCTGGGGCACCTTACAACCCTAATTTCCGTGCTCAGACTTCCCCAGTGCTCTCAGCAGCCCCTCCCAGCAGCATCTCCCACCGGACACCACTCCCAGCTCACACTCTGGTGCTTTAGCCCTTTCCCACCACACACCTCAGCAGCGCCTCTCCTTGCCTTTCCCATGCCTCTCCTTTTGGCCCTGCTCCTGTCACGCTGCTGCTGCTGAGCATCTGTGGCGAGGGGTGCCTGAGGCTGCCCTCTCCCTAGTGACACCATTTCCCCACAGTTCCTTTTTTTTTTTGTCCCTTCCATCTCTTCTCTTATTGTTTGGGTCCAAATAATGGCTCCAAAGGGCACCCAGCTGCCTCCCCTCCCTGCATCTCCAGCTGGTTCCACCCACACACTCCTGCCAGCCCCTGTGGCTTCAGTGGTCACCC
This sequence comes from Thryothorus ludovicianus, assembly GCA_013397245.1. NCBI lineage: Eukaryota > Metazoa > Chordata > Aves > Passeriformes > Certhiidae > Thryothorus > Thryothorus ludovicianus. The sequence continues at coordinate 706,784 of VZTB01009117.1, read as the reverse complement.
TCATGAAAATCATCCCTGATTGCCCATAATCATTTATACTGAAAACGAGCCTCCAAGTGCAAGACAAGTGCAGGGCCCCCATGGCATAAAAGTGCAATGAGAAGGAGTTTCTCCTTACACATCACTCACAGCTCCAGCCTCCCACATCTCTCCAGGGCAGCCTTGCCTCCTCCTGCATGGCTTTGCACCCCCAGATGCTTCCAGATGTCTCCCTTTGATGTCCTGCTGCGGCAACTGAGCCAGGCTCTGGAGGAGCTCTCCTGGAGAGCAGATAAATGTTTTAGCTCCTTCCTTGCTTTGTCCTTAAGGAGATGCCGGTGTCTTTCTTACAGCCCAGCTTCAGCTTTTCCTATTTTCATGCTCCTGTGGCCACCATCATCATAATGTGCTGTCGGCTGGTGCACAAGGTTCTGGGAGCCCTGGAAGCTGATTCCTTCCATAGCCAGACAGATGAAGCATGGTGAGGGACAGGTCCTCAAGGTCACAAGGCTGAACCCCCATCGCAGACCCAGGCTCTTCTCATCATCCCTTTGACCCTTCTCACCTTGTCTAAAACTAAAGGGGGATTTTTGGCCCTGCTTTGCACTGGGTTGACTGGGGTGTGAGGATAATTGCATCTGCTGACTGGGGTTTCTCCAAGCACTCCATGGTGGTATCTTTGGCAATCCCCCTGGACAAGGCAGAGCTCACCTCTGATCAAGGCTGGCAATTTACACAATTTCTTTCTTCTTCCATGCCTGCCCTTACATGAAACACAGCCAGCTTTTGTGCTCTAACATGCAAACCTTTCTCCTCTCCTATCCCACCAGCAAAAGGCCTTTCCATCCATCCCTTCATGCCTATCACCTCCCTGTTGCTCACCTTGTCTTCCAGTATCTCCATCACACTGTGTCCTCCCACACCTCCAGCGTGCCAGTGCCCAAGGGATCTTTCTCTTCTCCCTCTCATCACTGTCCTCTGCTCTTTGTTTCCTTGGGGTTTTCCCTTCTGCTTCCTCTCCAAGTGCTCCCCTTGGCTCCTACCACCCCACTCCCTCCCCCAGCAGTCACCTCCCCTCTCTCTGCCCTGAGGCTCAGCCCCTCTCATTTTTGGGAGCAGCAAACTTGCTGCTCTAGTAAAAAGTGCTGCCTCAGCTTGCAGAAGGAGACAAATGGTTTGTTGATAACGAGTCTAATGAGGCTGTTTTTAAGGCAGCCTGGAAGTCCACAGCTGGTAGTCAGAAAACCCATTTCTATGCAGAGCTACGTGTCCCTGCACAGAAGGAGCTCTGGAGGCAATCCCTGGATTTATTTGCTTTGTGAATTGCTCAAGAGCTCTCCAGCCCACATGCCTCCACCACACCGGTACTGGCGTCACGGGACTGTCACCCCTGCACTTCACCCACGTCCATAAACCACTGCTCCTTCCGAAAAGTAGGATGAGAGCCTGCCTGAGAGGCTGGGTGCGGCAGCTTCTCAAGGTTAATAAATAGCTGTGGATTTGTGCTGGTCTGCTTCCACTCGAAACAAGGAAGATCAACAAGTGGCAAGAGGGGAAGGCAAACAATCGTGCCCACAGCTGTGTGCTAAGGGCTGGGCAGAGAGTGGGTAAGAGAACCTGGCAGATTTCCATGACCTCAAGGGGCAAGAAAACTCTGCAAGCAATGCTGTGGACTGCTGGTGAGGCTTAAAAAGCCATCAAGGCTCCTTGGCATCTTCATCTCTACAGAGCCACAGCGAGGCATCCATACTGCGGCTCCTCTCAGATCCCAGCTCCTCTGATCTGCTGCCTCATGGCACAATGGGTACAGAGAAGGACTTGGCTCACCCCGACAGTCTCCAGAGACGAACCTCTGAACAACTGAAGTGAGATCTCCTGCCACCAGGCACTGATGCATCATTCATTACCACTTGGAGCTGGGAAAGGGGAAGGGAGGGAGCTGCTGAATATCAGACCACAACATTTCCTTCTGATCAAAACCAACTGAATCCACAGCGTTGCTGTTGGAGTGATACTTTTATCTGTGCTGAGCTGGCGTTAGGGTTACTTTAGGGTTTCTAACTTCCCTGGTCCTGCTGGTGATCTCTTCTCCCCCAGCATCCAGCGCACATGATTAGATGCGAGCGCCTTGCTTGCACTCGGGGGGCTGACCTTGAGAAACCTGAGATGCTAGAAATGACCCCTGGAGGGATCCATGAGTTATTTGTGTGATCCCGTTGCAGCCCAGCAAGCTGTGTTTGCTGAGGATCTGGCCTGCTATGGGGGTAAATAAAGATGAGGCATGCTGCCACACTCCTGTTCAGAGTGCTTGGCTGTGATTTCTGTCACACACAGAACCTGCCTTGTATGTCACAGTTTCTGCCCTCACCTGACTTCATGTGTTTCTTTCTTCACAAATTCTTTGGTGCTGGGGTGGGGGTTTCTGACATTTTTTACCAAATGTTTGGCACTATGAAATAGCATTTCCCTGCAGAAAGAAATCTAGAAGGCTGTAGCTAGCATGCAAAAGGCCAGGCAGACATGCCTGTTTTCCCAGATGTGGCTGAAACCAATAAAATAGGGCATGAGGAAGGAGACAGCTTCACAGTAATATTCAAGTGTACCAAGGATATATCTGCCTTCCAGTGTGGGTATTATGCTGCTGAAACCAGAGGAAATGCTAGGGTGTACTAAGATATATACTGAAACATCTCATGGACTTGGGTCACGAAGGAGATACTGCTTTATTAACAGTATCAATCTGTCAGAAGCAGGTGACCTTTATGACAGGGAATTGAAAATGCCGTTTCTGATAACGAAAACGATAATTCCTGAAGTTGCTAGATGTTTCACTTATTTAAAGGAAGTGTAAAAGCTGTAACCCAGGAATCACTTAATGACATCAGTGCACTGATGGCCCTTGAGGAAACCTGTGTTCCACTGGCTCTGCTGTCAGAGGCCCCAGAAAAGGCTCAGGGAGAGGAAGGTGCAGCTTCACTCTTCTCCTTCCTACAGCACCTTAGTCAGTCCCTTTAGAGCACAGACATCCTAGAAAGGCTGGACTTGAATGCTGACTGCTCAAATGTCCTTACATTTAACTGCAGAGGAACAAGAGAAATCTGTTTAAGGGGATATCTGTCCTCAGGGCATTTCTTGCTCCTGTTTTCTCTGAACTTCTGGGAAAAACATTATTGATGGTAAAACAGAAGAAAACATGCCTCTGGAGAAATAACCATAACACCCAGCCAGGCTAGGGTGTTGTGAAGATCCCTGCAGTAGCTGTAGCTAAGGAACACAGCTACCTTTCTGAACATCCCAGTCTTCCCCAGGACAGACCTGCTACTGCCCCAGCATCTGCACTGTCCCTCACCACCCACCCCAACAGCAGCTCACGAGAGCACTCGGCATCCCTTCAGCCACTTGCTAGCTCTGTCCTCTGCCTCTGAGGGACATTTTGTTTCTATTTTCCCCCAGCCACAGAATCACAGCCACTGGGGAGATCCAAAACCAGAGCAGAGTTATTTCTACCCGCTCAGCATTACCTCTGTTTGGGTACCGTGGTTACATCCCATCAGCTACCGCCTTCTCAGACCGAAAGCCAAGGCTGGTTTTTGACAGCCATCTTCTATTCTCCTTTCTCTGATTTGGAGCAAATTTGCCCATTTGCCTTCCCCTCACCACTCCTTGTTTTTTTCATGCTTGACTTTGTGTCCTCTAGATCTTTGCAGACAGATGCTGAGCCCACGCCTCTGCTCTGGTGCAAGACCCTGGGTTGCTTCTGGGCTTTGCCCTTCCTTCCACCCCGTGTTAAGGATAATGAAGGGTCCAGCCTCTAAAAACTTTGCAGGTGGCAGACACTACTCGATCCTGTCACCAAGGGATGGGGGTTTCAGGCTGTCCTGCCCTCACTGCTGCAGCAGCAGGGAACCACATGCACCCAGATGCTCATGGTAGCCTCTTCCATGGGAAAGATGTCAATCATTAAAAGGCAAATACAGACAAGGAAAGGCTTTAAAAAATAAGGAGGAAGACAGTTTTTTCTTCCCTTGCTGGGTCAAGGTGAGGCAGGTGTTAAGGGACTTGCTCCCCCGACTCATATTAGCCTGCTGCTGACTGGATTTGCCCTTTGCTTGCGGTGATGCTTAAATCACCCCGGGATGGTTCAAGTTATTAAGTCCCTCACCCAGGCATAGCAGAGCCTCCTGCACAGGCAATGGATGAGAGCTTGCCTCCCATCTTGGGGAACGAGAAACCGAGGCAGGCACCACAAGGCCGGTGCTGGCTGAGCCCAGGATATGGGGTCACAGCCTTGTCCCTGAGCCTTTCTGATGGAGACCCTTGACAGTGTAGGGAGCAGCTTCCTTGCAGAGCTGGGTGCTCACAGTCCAGCTCACAGGAGCTGTATGGGGTTAATTGATCTGCTTCTGTGATGAAGCCTGTCTGCACCCTGGCCTTCCTCTAAATGCTGCCTGCCAAAACAAATCAGCCAGCTCCTCTCCGGGCCACCCAGCCGCCCCGGGCTCTCTGCACATCCATTCAGTTAGTTTTGCATGTGGCAGGCAGGGAAGGGGAGGGCAGCCCAGGGCCCTCTCTCCTGGCAGCTGCCAAGGGGCTGCCTGTTTGCCAGGCACCATCCCTGCTGGGCTGATCTCCCCTGCAGCTATCAGGAATAATAACCTGGTCCCATTCCCATCGTGGGCTGTGCTCCACGCCATCACCCTCTCCAACAACACAGCTCTGTATCCCCCCAGCCTGACACTGTGGGAAGCCCCCTGCACTCTCTTCCACCTCCTCACCATTCCCATGATGCTGGCAGGTCTCCAGGGTTTGTTTTGGGATTTATAGGGCTTGGGATGGGGGAAGCTGGCCACGAGCTCTGGTGTTTTAATTATAAGAGAGGGCAAGAAAGAAACAGGCAGGATTGCCCTGCACTTTTAAAGCTTCTTATCCCCTGCAACTTGCCAGCTGATGGCTGATCCTGGCTGGCTGCTTCTTACTGTTCCTGCCTGACCATCCAATGCTACTGGGTCCTATCCTGATGATCTCTAACAGCCAGGATCCCAAATAAGGGACTTAGTGCCGATGTACCTGCAGGTGCAGCGTGAGCCAAACCGGCCCTGTGTTGCCTGCCTGCCACGCTGCTGCCGCGGTACAGAGGAGCCTCTGAGGGCTCTGCGAGCAAGTGAAAGCGCCTCTTCCCCACCTGAAGTAACATCCCAGGCTCCTCAGCTCTTCCCATCCCCATCCTCATTGTCTGAAGCCTCTCATTTGGGTGGCAAAGACGTGTTTCACATCAGGCACAACCCCCAGATGCTTCCCCCCTGCCTGGTCACCCCCTACCCCGAGTCTCGCACTCAGTACTCACTTTCAATGAATAGGCCAAGGCGATGAAGCCGAGGCAGCAGAAGTTGAGGTATACAAAGTTGAAGATGGACCAGAGATAGTAGTCGTTCACCTCGGTGGTGTCAGGGTAGATTTCGATGACAGTGGTGGGGTTGGTCATCGTCTTCTTCTCCACCGAGTGCTTGCACGGGACCGCTGGCCGCAGGCTGTCCCCTTTGCAGCTCTTGCTCTCCATGAGATAAACGGCAGAAGAAGGAGACAGGACGGGCGAAGCTTGCCGGAGAGCTGGGGGCTTGGCGATGCAGGCGAAGCAGCCCTGCGGGGGGCCTTGCGGGGGTCTCGGGGTCCAGGCCACCCCCTCAAAGGGGCATGGCGGGCCCAAGGGGGGGTCCTGTGTCCTCTCCGTGGTGGCTGCCGCGGCGTCACCGCGCTCTGCCCTGGCAAAGCGAAAAGCCCCCCCGTGAAAAATGGGGGTGAGGGGATGGAAAGGTCGGGGGCAGGGGGAGAAGAGAAAGGGGGAAAGGAGCAGAGAAGGGGAGACGTGGGGGGAAGGCAGGAGAGACAGAGAGGGACCGGGAGACCGAGGAGAGAGCAGGGAGAGGAGTGAGGGAGTGGGCAGAGGAGAGAGGGAGGAGAGTAGGGCAGGCAGGAGAGGGAGGAGGGAGCACCGCTACACCCGGGGACCACGACGCCGCCGCCTCGGCGCGGAGCTGCCGCCGGCCCCGGCCCCGCGGCGGGGGCAGAGGCGCGG
>VZTB01009117.1:583479-700707 GCA_013397245.1 Thryothorus ludovicianus | reverse complement strand
AAATAAGCTTCTTTTTTTAAAAAAAGGAGACAAATAAAAGCAGAAAGAAACACTTGGGAGGCGCCGGAGGGCTGTGAGGGAGTTGCCAGCCGGCCGCGCTGCAGCCCCCCGCAGCCCTCCCCGCCCGCCTGTCTGTCTGTCGGTCTGTCGGGGCCTTCTCCTTTCTGTCCCATGCCGGGATGGGAGCCGGTGGCTCGGCTGCGGGCGGAGCGGGTCTCCTGGTGCGGTAGAGCATCCCGCCCCTCCCCCCTCCCTCCCTCCTTCCTTAGGGGGGTGGGTATTCTGGGGGGGATTTTTTTTCCCTGAGTCCTAGTCTTTGCGGGATTCCAGATGTGATTCCATTTTCCGGTTCCTTCCACCTGCCAGCAGGTTTCCCATGCCCCCCCCCCCCCCCCCCTTTTTTTTTTTTTTTTTTAAGATATCCTGGTTGGGGAGGTGGAGGAAGAGGAGGAGGAGGGGAAGAGGGGATGAAGACAGAGGATGGGGAAGGGGATATTAGAAGAAGTTCCCCTCCACCCTAGCTTTGCAAATAGGAGAGNTCACAAGGAGGGATGCGGGGAGTCGCTGCATATCCGGCTCAGCACTGCCTCCGGCTCGGCTTCCTCGGCGCTGGAGTTGAAGGAGGAGGGGAGGGCGGGGAGGGGGGCACCCATGGACTAGGGATGGGCAGGAAGGGAGTCCGGGGATGGGAAGGTCAACCTGCAGCCCCCTCTCTCCCCCCGAACATGCTTCACGCAGGAGAGCTCCTCCGTGTCTCAGCCCTTCTCCTCGTGTCCCCCCCACTGGGACGTCACCTCCTGCTTGGAGCATCCTGGTAGCGCCCCGCTGGAGAAGGGCATCTCCTGGGCCCCGGCCGAGAGGCTTCCCCGAGCATCAGGAGGGCATGCTCGGCCCTGTTCTCCCCCGTGTCACCCACAGGGACTTTTGCATCGGGGACTCGCTGCAGCTTTGTTTGCAGGTTCACCGCTATGGACCTGGGTGAAAAACTGAAACAAGTGTGACAGGAGTGCATGGGGACAACCGGATTTGACAAGGGGAGATGGTGGTGATGCAATGCTGTGGGCAAAACCGGGCTGTGGTCGTGAGGGGATGAATGAAAAGGGGATGAATCCTGTGTGTGAGGTAATAGATCCTGCTGGCATGGAGCAAATCCCAATGCAGGCAGGGGTGGGAGCACTCCAGCAGCAGGATACACGGCATGTAGCTGCTTTAGGGGAGGGAGGTGGGGGTGTCATGAAGGCTGGTCGAGCCCAGGAGGATTTGGCTGTGCCAGGCTTAGCACCGGATCAGGGATGTGCTCACCACCTCCCATAGCTGACAGTCTGGAAGCTGCATGGAATTCTAGCTCTAGGGTGCTGCGGTAGTGTCCCCCCAGGGACATGATGATGGAGAGCAGCTGGTGCCGTGCAGGGACAGCTTGCAGGTCATTCAGGAGGATGCAGCTGTGGCACAGGGAGGGTGAGGACACAAGGACACACTGTGTCACCCTACAGTGACATAGCCTGGCGCAGGTGGCCTTGTTGCAGCAGGCAACTCAGCTGTGGCACAGGGGAAGGGTAGCAGAGAAATCCCCAGAGTACTAGAAACAGGGTGGGTAGAACAAAAGTTCGTGTGAGCAGAAACTGCAAGGGAAGGGAAATCCTCTGGAAAAGCCTTAAGCCTACCCACAAAGTGCTGAGCTAAGAAATAAGGATGGTAATTCACTCAGCTCTGCACAGGCAGGTTTGGCTCCAGTGTAGGGGCACCCACCCTGTGTTCATCCCTATGGGTTGGTGTGATGTGGGGGAACTTCTTGTGCATCCACAGTTCCCTGAGGCTAGAGGAGGTCCAGTTTCCATGAGACCAATTTAATCCTTCTGAAGGTGCCCACATTGGTTAAAAAAGGACAAATTGCCCTCTGGATCAGGATTTATCGCTGCTGGAATGGTGTTGGGTACTCCCAAAGAAAAGAAGGTTTTATTAGTGCTACCTGTGATGAGACGCAGGTCTCTCTCTGAGAAGCTGCTAAGAAACAGAGGCAGTGCTGGGGTGAGAGTGATGCCCCTGTGGGATTAAGAAGCTTGCAGGTGAGGCAGAGCCATGGCCAGCTGTCATCAGCTTTTCTGGAGGGCCTTAACAAAACTCAGCTTGAGTATCCTCCCTGCAGGCTGAGGAAGAACAATGAAACCCCATGGATGCAGACTGGAGCTACTGATGAGCCTGCTGTTTGTTTGTCTGAGGAAAGTTGTGAGGGTAAGGCTGCTCCTCTTCTTGATGTCAGGCAGGGATGGAGGGTGAGCGGAGAGAAAGGTCAGAGGGGGTTTGGAACAGGCAAGAGGAGGCAGCAGGGTGGTGTAGGGGAATGTGAGATCAACACAGTCACATTCCCTGGTATGAATAGGACTGAAAGGTCAGGGAAGTTGAATGGCTGCTTTTCCTCTTCTCCAGGTACCAGGTCATCCCTACAGTTTGCAGAGCACTTTTTGGTCTTTGGGTGAGTGATTCATCATCTTCCTCAATGTTAAGTGTGAGCTGTAAGAGGTTTATTACGTGGACCACAGTGGCATATATGCAGAATCACTGGTTCAAAAACCATTCATGCGACCAACTTCCCCCAGAGAACTGACGCAAAAAATGAAAGGAATAAACCCCCACAATATTCTGCATTATTTTATCCCTCCTCCAGTTTTCTGGGGATCTTCAAAGGTCATGCATGCACGCCCTCAACCATATGGTCTAGGACTACTTTCCTTTCAAATAAAAGGTGGGGTGAGTGTGAATAATTGCCTGCATTACTGTGGCATCAAGGCTGGCTTCCCCTTGTGCTAAGCATGGGACAAACAGAACAGAAGGATGCTTCCTGCCCCAAAGCAATTCTCCCATAATCACGTTAGAGACATGTAGGCTGTAGCAAAATCAAGCTGTAAGACCTGTGAGAAAATCTTCCATCTCAAATCCTACTCAAGCTCTTCAGAAAACCATTAGCAGAACCTGACCCTGCTTTTTTTTTTGTTTTAAATTTCTGAAGGAAAAAGTCCACAGCCTCCTGAGTGCTCCTTTCCTTTTACACCTATAAAATTCCTCAATGGTTTGCTAAGTTCCATAAGCAGGAGTGCAGCCTGAGAGTTGGAGGGGTAAATCCAATCTTCCCACTCTCCCTTGATCTCTGTCTCCTGTTCTCTGAGCTTTCATTCTGTACTCTGCTTCTCTTTCCTCCCAAAGAAACCTAAAAATAAATAAATCCAAAAAAGAGCGGAAAAAGGAAAAGCCATCAGCCCCCAAAATGATGTGCTTAGTCATTCATGGTGAATAAAAATAGGTTCCCAAATGAACAAATTGCTGAGCCAACCAGATGAGCAAGTCATCTCCATAAACGAGGGGTCTCATCTTCCCTCTCCTTGGGCAGGTCCTTGTGTTAATGGGCTTTTGGTAAAGCCCTAATCAGAATTACTTGGACAAGGATCAGGAACATGAAGACAGCCCTGGGGGTCAGTGCCAAGCACCCTACTATTTAAGGGGACATGTAATGAAAAATTTGATGTTCTTTTCATCAATGGAGACATTTAATGAAGAGTGAGATACCATAGTGTCATGTGCATGGAGTTCTGCAGAGATGGTGCAGTAAACAGGGGGGCTGAAGGAAAGCTGAGGACTTTATGGGCAGGATAAAGTGGGGTTGCATTCAGGCTGCTCCCTGGGCAGGGTGTGCTTTGCTCCCTGCTGGAAATGCATGGGTGGGCAATTCTGGCTCTTGGCTTCTCCTGCTCTTGGCCAAGATCAGGGTGATGATTGTTCCCACTGGGATGTAGCTTTCAGCACACAAGGTGCAATTGAAGACTTAGGCAGAATCCCCCCCAGGAGAATCAGGGCCCTCATATTCCTGTCAATGAATATTTGGCAGCAGATGGCTTGTTCTCTCCTTGGGCTCTTGAGGAACAGTGGGCTGCATGATTGGTTTTCAGGATCCAGCCAGCCCTTTTGGGTTAAATCCATCTCTTTAACACAGGAGAACAGCTGATTTGGGAATTTAGGCATCCTGGGGGAACAGAGGCTCAGGACATGCCAGTAGGGAAATCAGCTAAGCTGTATGCTTAGATCTGCGCTCAGAAGATGGGATGGGACTTGGCTGCATCCATCTTGCTTATGTAGATGATGCTTTTTTTCAAAGTAGGGATTAGCTCTTATCTTCCACCTGGCACATGGGGCCTTCATTCCGCTTCAGAGTCTCCAGTTCCCATACAGCAGTGCTAGGACTAAAAATTACACAGCTAGGCAAGAGGCATGGATTTTTCCTACGCTGTTGAAAAAACCCTGCACCATGTTCATCACTGTGCTCTGGGATTTCCCCACACTTCGCACCTTAGTTGATTTTAGGCCAAAGTCAGGAACTGAAGTTCCACCTTGGCTGCCACAGGACCACTCCAACTCCTAAGCAGGAGCTTGTTCTAACTGGTCTGGGCAACCAGGGGACAGCTGAGTCCCCTGTTAATGGGACTAACCTTGGCAATACTCAGATGGGGTGGTGTAGCCCCAGGAGAAGGCTGTAGGCTAGCAAGGATGCTGGGAATGCCTGCTGCCCCTGTGGTGCTAGGTCAGGCAGGTGGCACTGTCATGTCACCTTGGAGTTTTGTTTTAATCCACTGAAAAAGACAAATCCAACAGGGTCCCAGCATGTTTTCTTATCAGAGAGAAGGGGAGGAGACCTTTTGAAACACATGAGTCCACAGGAGGGCAACCAGATGTTCAGGGACAACAGGTCGGGGAGACACAGTCTCTGCACACCCACAAAGAGTTTGACATCTCAAACTGCAAAAGGAAAGACCACTCTCAGAGTTAAGGGGGAAAATACTGTATTTTCTTTTCAATTTCCTATGAAGAAACAATTAATTCTGACAGCAAAATAATTTTAAAAAAACAGTCACACGATTAGAGATGGGTTTAAAAATGCAAATAAAAGAACAAGGGGAGGAGACCCATTCTGGGAAGACTGCAGTGAACTGGACCTCCAGCCTATCCTAGTGTCACTCAGGGCATCACTCTGGGCCATGCTTTCCCCAGGCAGCTGCCTCCTGCCTGCTGACAGACACGAGCCCACCTGGAGTTACTGTGCCGGGACCACGCAGGCCCCAGGAGACAGCACAGATCCAGCCATGGCCCAAGTGCTCTGTCTGGGGCTGTGCTGCACATCCCACCTAAATCTGATGCTGAAGATGTTCAAAAGCCACTGCCAGGTCCATGTCAAGCTTCCCCCTCACATCAGGTCTGGTCAGCAGATACCCAAGAGGCCAACTCTTCTCTCCCCACGCTGAAGAAATCCTGCAGCTGGGAAACAATGTAGCAGAACTTGGAGGAGCTCTGGGCACTTAACTGGTGTGAAAATGAAGATCTCTGGAGAGGTGCTGAATATTTGCTAATTTTGGAGCAGCTACTGAAGATTTTTTTTTTTTTTTGGTAACATGCTATGGTTGCTTGGCCAGTCTAAAACAGATGTCCTTTGGTGTCCAGATGTGAAGCTCCAGGTGAAGATTACAAGGCAGAAGCAAACTTTGGGGACCAGCATTTCTCACATTTGGGGTTGTAGGATACATGTGTCCCATGTGTGCCTATGCCTGTCCCCACTGTCCATGCCAGACCCTTCCAATGTGAAGCATGGTTATAATGCCAAACTAATTTCACTGGGCAAAAGTGTCTATTCACTCACTGCCCAAAGACCTTTCTCAAAACATTTCTTGGCCCCACTGCTACTGCTGGCAGGATTATTAGTGAATTTCGGGTAGCCAGGATTTTGCCATCTGTTTAGCCTGGTCTGGGGTCATGGCCTCTGCTATCTTATCCTTTTGCCACTAGCAGCTTTGCTCCTTATCTGCTGCCACTCCCTATTCAGGACCTGATCCAGCGCACTGGGAAAATGAACAATCTTTTACTCCCAGCACAAGGGCTGGGATTCTTGGCAGGCTCTGTTCTGCTTTCCAGTACTGCTTAAAACTCACTTTATCATCCTCCCAGCTCCACCAGTATTTGCCTACCACTGCCAGCCCAGCAAGTGGCTCCACATGCATAGATCCTGGATCTCTGGGAAGAATCTGTGTGCACACCTGAACTGACTAAATCCAAAGAAGGATTGTGCCTCATTCTCTCTGCAACACAGCTGGACATGAACAGAGCTCACCAGTGTTAGTACAATGGAAAGCAGGTACAGAGGGTGTTAAAGGCAGTTGGATATTGGGACAGGACAGCAGGGAAAGTGAATGCAAGTCCAGCAGTTGCCGTGGCATCCTCCTGCCCAGGAGGTTTGCTGGCTCTGCCGACTGTCTCTTGAGTTTTGGGCAGTTCAAAATGCTGTGAATCATGTTTCCAGAAGCTCTCACGTGGCTGACAAACACAGGTTTTACCACTATGATTTCAGCTTTTAGATCACTTAGCTGCTTCAGGAAACATTATTCTCAACTAACTGGCTGTGGTTGAAGCTGGGAAGATTTGCTGTTTGGGGAAGCTGGGAGAAGGTCACTAAACTCAAGAGAACTAGTGCCACATGACTTTGCTCAGCAGAAGGCTGGACCTTCATGGCTCTGAATTCAAGTAACCTCTATTATAACCTATCTTGACCTCTTTAATGTTCATACTGACTGAAAAGTCCCACTGGCTAAAGACCCCCTACAAACCCTTGTCCCATTATGTCAGGCAGGGGGACATCATGCCCCCCAGCTCTCTCACTAGTGCCATCATGCAACAAAACACACAACCACAGCCCTCGGGCTCTGAAACTCATCCCCTAGGTACACCAGTGTGCTTCCCCATTGCTGCAGCCAAGGACATGCTCTCCCAGGAACAAGCCAGCACAAACTCCTTGAGAAATGACCTACTGGTCACTGCCTCAACCTGCCAAGGAGGGGTCATAAAGACAGATTCTCCCAGGCCGTCCACTTTCCCACTTCATGAATGAAAAAGCAGTAAAAACTAATGTGCACGACAGCTTTCCCTTGTCCCTCTCCCCCAGCACAGAAGACCAAACCCAAGAGAAGGAGCACAGCCTCTTTGCACAAACAGATGTGCGAGGGGCTGGCTTCAGCCAGCTGCCCCCTCACCCCCAGGAAGGACACCAGCACTGGGAGATGTGAGAGGGCCTTGTTCAGCTCTGAGAATCATTCTCAAAAAGAACTACTGGAAGACCTAGCAGTAAAGCAAGGGACCACTCCAGGTAGAGTTGTCAGCTAGAGACCTCCCAGCACCACTTGCTCAACAGAGTGGAAAAAGTAGCGAGCAGGGCACTAATGACTATTTTCCATTATTTTCCATGTAATTTTTCTTTTTTTTTTTTTTTTTTTTTTTTTCCCACTCACTGGGCTTCTAATACTGGTAACCTTTCTCTAGGGCTCCCATCCCACGTGTGTGTGTTGAAGTGTGTGTGTGGCAGAGGCAGTGGGGGTCAGGTGTTTAGGCACTTGGGGCAAAGCCAACACGGTCGTTATCACGGTCAAAGGCGGAGTAGTAGGGTCCAATAAAGACATCTCCCAGGATCCAGAGTGGGCCCCCAGGGGGTGGGATGTCCAGGCCTGAAAAGCCACTCATGCATATAGTCTCTCCTTGTGCACCAATCTAGAAAAAGGAGTGAGAGCTTCAATTTAAGCAGGTCATTCTCTTCCTTCAACCTTGCAGGCTTGGCAAGAACACCTGCAAGGCTGCCTTTGCTTCAGCCTCTCCCAGACTGAGATCCTCAGATTGCACAAGTGACTCCCAACCCACCCCTTCTTTGACTCCAAATCCAGCTCCCCCTCCCTTAAGCACCAAAGCACCAAGCAAAGCTCCACATGACCATAAACCTCCCAGCCCACACAGCTTGGAATTAGAGCCCTTGGTGAAGTCTGCACAAGATGGTCCTTGTGAGTTGATGCTGATGGCTTAAATGACAGGCTGGTGGCCCTGCTATAATAAGGCCTCATAGCACCAGAATGCAACAGAGAAGAGCTAAATGCTTGTAGAAAGTGATGCAATAGCTTGTCTCCCCTTACTTAACCATCCCTCACAAGCATTATTCAGTGGTCTTATTCCTGTGAGACTTCAATGAGGTTACCTGGATCCATCTGCAGCGCCACCACCCTGACACCCCAACCTTTCAGACTTCTTCCCAAGCACCAGCCCCAGCACTGCTTTGGCTGCTCTTGTGTTTTGGTGCAGTGGAAGCAAAATCTAGGCCTTGGGGAAGAAGCGTAAGGCTGGAAAATCTGCTTGGACGTACCTTGAGGATATATTGGTCTCCTGTGAGGGTGAAGGGCTTCCCTCCAAGCATCATTGTGACATTAGGCAGAGTTGGCACTTTTTCACAGGGGACCATGTACTGAAATTGCAACAGTATAGGCTTTAGATAGGACCTCCCACACTCTCAGTCTTCCTCGAGCACAGTCACATCTTTGCTGTGATTTCCCCTAAAACCAGCTCATCTCAAGGTGCAGAAGCTCGAGCTGTGGTAAGGAGGCTGCTCCCTGCCTAGGGCTCCAAGCTGAGGGGCAAGAGGGCCTTATGGACAGTCATGGAGCCAAAGTATGCCGGATTCAGCTTTTGGCTGTGCTGAGTCCCAGGGTGCCACAGCTGATGTGGCATAGTTGGGAGGTTTTACCAGAGCAGCAGCTGTGGCTCAGTACATAGACAAAGCCAGTTTCATTAACAATGGCAACTCTTGGGGATGATGGCAGGTGTAAGCCAACTGCTGCTGCAGCTTGGGGTCTCTGACACTGCAGAAATGTCCAACAAATGCTCATTGCTCTGATTCGGGAGGGCTTTCAGAGCAGGCTGTTTTTTTCTACAGGGTCTTTATAATCCATATTCTTCCACAATTTTAGGGAGGGGAGAGAGTCTTGTGAGATTAGCTTTGATGGTTGAAAACTCTCATGCAAAGGGTTGCCATTTGCATGAAATATACTTTTACTAAACTGTCCCTGGATTCACATTTATGTAAATCTTTCATTTCAGCTGCAACTCAGATCCCTTCTCTTCCACCTCCCAGAGATGAGTGGCAGAGGTGACTCAAAGATTCCCAAAGTTCATGGGACCTGGGCTTTCCACTATGAGCATGATCTGGGTAGTGAATGCTACCCAGGGTCAAAAGATGAAGGGGGTTCCTATTGAGCCAGTGGCTTTTCCAGGAGCACAGGGTGGGAACAAAGATCAAAGGAAGCAGAAGACTAGGGTCTCTACAAGCTTTTGGGTACAAAGTAGGGTGTAAGCATAGGTGCTGTGATGGCCACAGATCCCCACGTTTCCAGCCTGGCCTCACCTCGCCCTTTATGAGTGGTTTTGCACCAATGGCCTGCTGTATCTTCTTCACTTCTTTGGTGGGGCCAGTGATGAGTGAGGTTCCTGTGTCCACGATGGCCTCACAGCCCCCCTCACACACGCTCAGCCCGTTGGCAACTTCCACCCTGGGGAGAGATACTCAGACATTAGACAACCCTTAAAGGCCTCCCAGTGAAGGCTGCAGGAAGCAGTACACAGGCAGGCAAGGGAGGGCTGTGACAGACACCCAAGAAGGACAGATGCTCAGAAACACTGAGCACCAACTCAATACACAGACCCCTTGGCTCCCTGTTCATGACTGAGCAGGTGCCTTGAAGTGTAGCTGCATTTCTGCAGAGAGCCTGGATGTTGCCTGTGTACCCTGCCTGCTACCTGCCCTCCAGAGCTAGTGCTGCAGCTAATGCACATGGGAGAGAGCTAAGGACAAGGAATTATGGACTTTCAGGGCCGCCTGTGCTACTGCAGAAAAACAAAGGGTTAAAGGGGCAGTGTGACAGCCATGGGCAAGGGAAGGGTTCCTGTACAGAGAAAAGGCAAGCCAGGAGCTGCTTGGCTTCCTCACCCGCATCACATTTCACAGCAGTGCAGAAAGGCAAAGCCTTCGAGCCAAGGGTCTGCCATGCTTTGCCAGTGCTGCAGCTCTTGGGGAAAGCGAGAACTAAAACGCTGCTCTGGGGAAGGATGCAATTCCCAGGAAAAGGACACACTCTGATCACAGGCCACTTCTAAGTTCCCATCACGTGGGAGAGCTCAGAATAGACCATGGGGCTGGCGGCCGTCAGCTCAGCCTGCTCTCCTCCCCTCTGCCTCCAACAATGTGCGCTGATTGCTGCGCCGTGCCCTTCAGTCAAGGGCTGGCTTCCTGAGGCCTCATCCTGCTCCTCCGGAGCTGTGTGCAGGACAGCCATGCAGCTCAGGCCTTGCTGAGAGCTGAGAAAAACTGGGGTTTAATCTATGAGGCTTGCCTTGCCTGCAAGGAGGATACACTGGCATTTTTCTCTGCTTTGCAAGGATGCAGCAGGCATCCTTTCAAGGGTAAAGGGTCAAGCCATAAACAAGGCGCACATATTTCACAGAACATCTCCTTATGGCTTCTACCTTTCGTCTCCTTCCAGCGGCAAGCAACCCAGCCCTAGGGTGGGGTTTAATCTGCTTTTTCTGATGTGGATGCGTTGCAGGGATGATTCTTTTCTGAGCAGGGTCTCAGCCAAGCCTCAGGCATGTGCTGTCTGCACATGTGACCCCACACATGTAGCCAGGTGGATGGGGAACTTACGAGTCCATGTGGATCTGCCAGTAGGCCTTGCGTGTGACATTAAACCAGTCGAAATCGCCCTTGTAATATTTGGGGTCAGTCCCTCCCAGGATCATCTCACCACCAGGCTCGCCAGAGGGATCTCTGAAAAACAATACTCAAGCCCATGAACATCAAGGACAGGGTGAGAACAACCTGCTTCAAGTGTCCCCCCAAAATACCTGCTGGGGTGCTCAGAGGTGAAGCATAGCATTAACAGTATTGGAGACAGATAACTTATGTTGTGCTATGTTATGTCAATATAAGGACAGATACCGTGAGATAGGCTGGGATGGGGAAATGGGAACATTTTGGCCCAGACAAAGCATCCTGCAGCTTTCCACCTGGTACTTTCTCACAGAAACCTGAAGAAACTTGTGGCAGGGAAGAGGGATGGCAAAGGGACACTGAGCATTGACACAGGGACTTCCAAAATCAGCTTGTAAAAAGTGCCTGTGCAGAGGCTGAACACAGGTGATGCAGGGTTAGGTTGTCTGCACCCAACTCTGCCAACCAGCAGCCTTGGAGTGAATCCTCAAGGTTACCATCAGATAAGGGCTCACTGCTGAGCAGATGGGAAGAAATATGGTGATGGGGGAGGGCTAGTGCTTGAATGGCCAGCAGCAGACCTCTCTGCCCTCCCTGCTCTTGGTGTGCTACTTTTTGGGCTGGAGTAGTTCAGAGTCACTGTTGTGGTGCCAGAAAAGTGATGGGGCACCCTGCAGGGAGCAGCAGTAGGTGGGAAGGTGCTGGCAGCTGCAGAGGAGGATTTCCCAGGGTGATGAGAGAGCATTAGCCCCCTCATTAGTGACCATCCTTGCCTGAGAGGCAATATGGTGGTGACCACATGGCTTATGGATTTTGGCAGCAGACTGGGACTGTTTACTTCTCTAAAGGGGACTGCACTAGCAGCAATCTCATGATCACAGCCTTGTTTATTTTTATTTCTCTTTGCTCTGGAAACATCCCCTGTCCATTCATCATTTAAGAAATCTGGCCACAGATTCACTCAGTTTTTTATCAGTAAAAGAACTGCATTTCTACCTCCCTTCTCCTAACTTCAGGGCAGCAAACATAAGAGATTTTGGCCTGACTCCTCCTGCAAGCAGAACTTCCTGTGACTTCCCCAACTGGGAAATGCCATCCAGAGCGTAAAACAGCAGATGACAAGAGGTGCTACTGGGAAAGAAAAAAGCCCACTGGACTTGCCCTCACAACCAGAGGTGTGCCACCAAACCCAACACTACCTGTTTAGGTAGAAAGAGAACATATTTTTTTCGACCAGCTTCTGTTTCATGATGTTATCGAAGAAAGGCTCGGCGCCCTCCACAGAGATCTTTGGGAATGCCAGGCCCAGGATGCCATCAAACTTGGCAGCAATGAATGTCATGCCAGGCTGCTTCGTGGCCTCCCCAAAGGTCTGATCCAGGATTTTCAAGTCACCAATCTGCGGGGAGGGAAAAGCAGATTGTAAAGAAACTGACTCAGGGGACCTGGGTGGTAACGGAGCCTCACTGAACATAGGCTGTAGCACGTCCCTCAGTGTGCTGCCACAGCCTTGCCTGCTTTCACCATTGCATTTGTAGGTAGCTGCAGAAACCAGACACCCTGGTGCCACTCTTGCCAGGGGAAGAGACTGGCAACTCTGGCTCAGTGGAACCTTCTGAGTCCCTGTAAAGCCCAGCATACTTCTAAGGGCAGGAGAATCCCTTTAGCCTTTTGCAGTGTCCTGGCACAGCCCTTGCTGTTCTGCAGCCCCTCCTCTTTGCAGAAAAGACCCATATCCATTTATCCCTCCTACATCTCCCCCTCTATCACCTACTTCATCATTTCCTCCCCGTCTCAAAATCTCTTGTTTTCTGTGCCTTTAATCCTCTTCCCCACGCTGGACATGTAAGTCATCAGTATATCCTATCTCCCTGGGTGCTGCACCCATCCTCGGCTGGGAGCACAAATCCCTCTCACCTCTGCCCACAACCCCTGTGATCTCCTCTACATAAGAAACACCCCTGGGGTATTGCTGAATCTCTTGGAAGAGCCACCAGCCTGCAGAGACTTTCTGTGAAAGGGGAGAAGACCCAGCCAAGAAAGTGAGGTTGAGCCTGAAGCACAAAAATAGCAAGCAGCGTACTGAGAATTCAAAGGTCACCTCCCTTGCCAGCCATAAGAAGGACTGGCATTCCCCACTGGAAAGCTGAAATGTCTTCCAAGGGCAGATCCCCAGAAAGCAGATGATCAGAGAAAGGAGGATAGCTCTGCTGATGGGGAGCAGGATGCATCTGCTGGCTTCTGGCTCTAGCAGTTCAGGAGGCTTGTGAGCTTCTGGCTGACCACAGGCAATTTTAGCATCCACGCTAGGACAATTTCAGCCTCTCAGCCTGCAGCTAGCAGCCCTGTAGTGAGCCAGGCTGGACTGACAAGCTGGTCTCTCCTACCTGATGGCAGATAACGATCCCTGTAAATTACTAATATCCCCCCAGGGTTACACAGTGCAAGGCTGGGACAGCAGCGCTGCCTTTAATGGTATTGGAGGATTGCAGTAGGAAAGGGCGATCGAGCCTTGCGAAGCTAAAAGCCACAGGGCAGGATGTGGGGGGGAAGAGCGCACGGCAACGCATCCGCTCGCCAGCGCCTGCCCCAGCTCTACACTCCAGGTTTGCAAAAGCCACCCCTCGGCACCACTGCTCCTCAACAGCTCAGAAAGCTCTATGAAACTTCTACTTAAAAAAAAAAAGTAAAATGCAGTGGACTGATGACACTGAGTGTCAGGTTTATTTGAATATTGCTCTGCTTGCACATCCCAAGGGGGAGGTAGATTTCTGCCCAGTCATGGATTCTCAGCAGACCCTGCCTGCACTTGGTCCTCAGCAGAGCTGAAACCCAAGATCATCTTTAGCAGAGTGCTCCTGCCTGGTGACAGATCCTTTGTCTCTGTCTCTTGGCTGGCTCTCGCCCTGACACAGAGCAACCAAAAATCACGACAAGTGGATGGCTGTGTGGTGGCCACCTTCCAGCATTTTGCAGATGGGTGCCAGCACTCCACACCTTGCCTGGCCTCCTTGTTAAGTGGCCTCGGCCAGCAGTTAAGCCAAAGGCAGACCAGGAGGTGAGGGCCTCTGTGGTACAGCTTGGCACCAGGGCTTGGGGTGCAAAGGCACAAGGGAGAGACAAGGAAAGTAATCTCCTATGCAGTGTATCTGCACTGCAGTCATGGGAGAGACTTTGTGCCCCATGGCCAGCTGAGTTTCCTCTGCTGTCCTTGAAGGACATCCCAAGGTTGGGCTGTGATAAAGAGATGAGATGCCTGAGCAGCAGAGGGTTGGCTGAACCCGCTGCTCTTTGGAGAGCAAGCAGCACTGCAGAGTGCGGTGCTACAGGGCATCACTCCTCCACAGAACAAGAGAGGATGTTTGACACGAGCTCATCACCCTCTCAAAAAAGAAAAAATTAGGGCTGAGGGACTCAGCCAACCTGCCAACAACCATCTTTTGGTCACATGTCAGTGCTACCAGAGGTTGCTGTGGCTGCTTCCACCCACCAGAATGGCTGGAGCCAAGACGGTCACCCTGAAGGTTATTTCAATGTCTTTCTTTCAAGACTATACCTGACTGAGAGCTTGCCTACAACATGTTGTGCATCAGAGGATGCATCTTCATATCCAAGCTGAAGGTCCTTGACCCTCAGAGTCACCCCTGCTTCTGCCTACTACAACTAGGACACTGCTCAGCTCCATGCAAGAGGTTTCTCCTGCTTCTGTGCAGACAGAAACCAAATGCCATAAGCTGTGCTGTCTGACAAGAGCCATCTCCACTTCCCAAACAATCTGTGGCACAAAATCCTTCCTCTGAGCTGCTGGGAAGTGGAGAGCTAATTAGCAAACAGGCACAAGGGTGAAAATTACAAACCAAAAAAAGAGAAAAACCGGCAATTTTCTTTCTGACTCATTTCAGCCCTTGCATTAAGCCCACACTTTCTAAGGACAATGAAGTTTGCTGTTTGCCTTGCTGTATCTTTGGATGCAGCATAGAGGCAACAGCTGATGCTTCCAGGCTAGCCTGAAATCTTCATGCTGTAAGGATGGGCTAAAGAGTGCATCTTGCAAGAGTCACACACTTTAAGCTTCTCCTGGATACTTTTTGATTCTGATGAAATTGGTAAGCCAGTACTTTTCAGCTGAATCTAAACAGAAACCCCCAAATCCCCAGATTTATGTGCTTATTCAGAATTTTTGCTTTGTTTCTCCCCCCCTGCAAAGCAAACATATGCTCTTATCCCTGCCAGGAGAGCGAGTAATCTGAGACCACAGGCACCCCTGACGTTTGGCAGCTGGCAAACTCTCCCGAGCATCTGTACCTGGGAGGAAGTCATGAAAGGCACTCGTCCTTCACAGGACAGAAAGCTAAGCCTTTGCTTGCTGTAAAGCAAACTGTGAAGCAACCACCACCCAGCTAACTCAAGCTGCACCCTGAATACTGCTGAGGAACCTCTCCCCAGGGTGTTACCCAGCCTTCACAAGCATAAGCACCAGTTCTTGATGTGAGACCAGGATGGGGCAGTAAAGAGACCTCTTCTGATCTGTGTTTGGGCAGCTGCCCATCTGGGCATCCACTAATGTATGGATATTGGCCAAGAACAAACTGGGCACCACCAGCAGTCTGTGCAGTGGTGCCGGCATGTGCTTGGATTGGTAAGTTTTTGAGGTCACCAGGGAAACAGTTGAAGGGATGGCCACAGACCATGTTTGCAGGGGCATCATGTGAGCAGTCCCCACTCCCAGCCTGCTGACCTGAAGATTAATACCTTCTCCCTTCTCAGCCTGACACGATTATTACTACCTTAACAATTATCACTACCACGTCACTTCAAAGGACTTGGAAACACAGCACTGAAGGATGTTCCATACAAGTAGGAAGCTCAAGAAAGGAGACCCATTGAAATCTGACAGCTCTGAGCACTCTACTGAAAGCGGTCTGGGGCAGCACAGGGCAGGGCAGTCACAACTCACCGTGACTACATCTTGGCTGAGGTACCCAGAAAGGCTCCCTGTCCCGTAGTGGATGGCAAACTTGGTGCCGTTCTTCACATAGGTGCTGGATTTAGCAGAGTCGTACTTGTGGTGCACCACTGCAGTCAGGGGAACACAAGAGGACATACAGCATTAGTGCTCCTTTATACCTACAGTTCCACAGTAACCCCACACTATCCAGCTTATCTGGACAAATGGACGCTCAATGATGTGAAGGTGGGCCTGAACCCAGGGTTTCCCAAGCCCAGACTGCTTAACAAAGCATTTCCAGTATCTGGGGAATTAGGTGGGGAGATCCAATTCAGGCTGTTAAATCCGATTTGACCACTGGGTATTAAAAGCCTAAAGGTTATGTAGCTGAGGTGGTGTGTTAGTCAGCAGAGCAAAATGTATCCCTCCACACGCCATGGAGAACCAGGGTGGCTTTAAATATAGTCTGCTCTGGGCATGAACGTTTTCACCTCATGGACTTACCTGTTTCTTTTACTAGGAGCAGCTGGAAATGTTTCATACATTGTTTTTAATACAGAAAGAATTAAAAATATTCCTTTATTTGCAGAGGACAAGGGCTTTCCCCTAGTCTAAGCTGCTTTTCCCCTTGGCTGGGTTGGGAGCTGTAGGATATTCCTGGTTCTATGGGCAGGAAGGTTCCTCCTCTCCAGACTCCTCCCAAGTCACGAGGTGGCCAGCACAGTCCCATGGCTGGTTGCTGAGTGCTGCAGACAGCAGCTGAGGATGAACCAGCCATGCCCTATACAAAGTGATAGCGCTACACAAGGAGTTTCCCAGCTAGGCTTTCTGGGTTACAGTTTGGATTCCAGTCTGGCAGGACGTTCAGCTCCTTGTATATTCACACAATGAGACCTTTGGTCCCAGCAATTCCTGAGGCACTGCCTTGAAAAACCATCTCCCTGCTAAAAATCAGGAATTCCTAGGCATACCAGGTCTGGACCTCACCACCCTGTCAGTGTCCTAAATCTCTTTTCACATATGCAAAAAGAAGGTCTGTCAAGAAGAAGTCCAAATTTCCACTCTACTCCCAATGAGCACTGTGGAATGCCTTTCATGGTTGCATTTGTTAACTCCACAGGTTTCTCCACTTTGCTTAAGCAGCACAACCTGTGGCTTCTAAATGGCATTTTGCCATAGCCAAGTTTGACATCTTCAGCTGTGGAAGTTCATTGCATAGGAATGCCACAGAATAAAAAAAACCCTGGTAGTCCCTAAGACATTCTCATTTCATTGTGCCTACCTGACTCTAGTTAATTATAAGTCCACAAACATGCACACACATGCTCCATGCAGCAATAAACCAGAAACTAGGACAGTTTATATCAGATCTGGCAAGAGGCTGACTTAAAAAAAGTCAGCCTTGCGCAATGGGGTAACAGCAGCATTGGTCTATAATTTGGGGAGAAACATCACAACTGATGATGCTGCTCCCCTGCTGTAGGGCTGAAGCTGTCGGAGATTTGACCCTGTATGGTGGGGACTTGGAAAAGAAAAACCCAGGAAAGGACTAATAAAGGATGGATGCAGGAAGCTGGGATTGTATTTCTAGCTCCGACCCTAAAAAGCCCATCAGCCTCTGGCAAGTCCTTTTACGCTGCTGCCTCAGTTTCTCCTCTTGTAATGCAAGGCTTTGCATTTTATAGGGAAGTAGAATCTGTTTAGCAGTGCCTGGCACCCATGACACTTACTGCAGGCGATGTCCAACAAGGAACAGTGCACAGATGGCACCCAGAGGTTGGAGGAGCCAGTGTCAAAGATGACGGTGAAATTCTGAGGGGGTGTTCCGATACCGATCGCACCGAAATACTGGGCCTGCAAAACAGAAGAAGGGAGCCATGAGCAGAGGCAGCTGGCTAAAAGCAGAGATTAAAGATCAAAAAATCTCTTAGGGTTGAACAGAGGAGGAATAGCTTCTTATCTAGACATTGCCCTCCTCTTGTTTTTGGCACTGATGGGTTCCCAGCCTTTGTCCTCTGGAAGGGAGGTTCCCCTTCAGTGTTCACAATTCATTACAGCGGGTGTGCAAAGGATAAATTGAGGACAAGCGGGATGGGTGTGTGTGGGGGAGGACACTTGGAGCAGGGAGACAGGGAAGAAGAGAAGGGGGAAGGTCTGCAGACTGGCATACAGTTCACTACAAGGATGAGAAAAGACGATGGAAGGAAGCCAAGCAAAACACCTGCGTTATTGAAAAACTGACAGTGGCTGGGAAGCTGCTGGGAAGCTGCTTTGCTTATGGGTTCGCAGGTAGAGGTACAGCTGCTGGAGGTTTTGGTGCTTGCTGGTGAGCTCCAGGAATGGGGGGAAACAAACAAATGCTCAGTCTCGAGAGCTGGAAGACTGCAGGAGTGGTGGGAGTAAAGACCATGAGCAATATCACCAGAGAGGGATTTAGGCCTTTAGGGTGAAAGACTGGGAGAAGTCCTGATAGCAAAGGTATCTGATGGATATCACTTTGCTGAGACTACATTTCTGCTGGGACTGGAAGAAACCCAAATGGCTGAGTCGTTGCCAAGGCATCCCACTCTCCACAGAGGAGAGAATGAATGGACAATGCTAGGCAGGTGCTACATGGACTCATTTTTCCCCAGTCCTCCGAAAAAGGCAGGGACCTGCGTCCTTCCTGGTGAGCAGCTGTTCAGGGTTCTGGAGAGAAGGCTGCTAGCAAGGGAAGTTAGCCAGTAGCCTTTCCAACCCTCCCGCATACTTAGTTAAGGGGGGGAGGGAAGAAAACAGGATTATCAAAGCTGTTCACCTCCTGTGCGCTTAGTTTGGAAGGCTTGCTCACAAAGTAATTAACAATCCATTGCAACGTTGCAATTAGCCATAATGGGGAGGCAGCAGTTGCTTCCAGTGGTTCTGTAATTATTGCTGGGGCTTGAAAACGAACCTCCAGTACAGGAGCTCCGTTTGTTACATACATAAGACTCAGGAAGGGTCCCAGGGGCTGGCAAAAAGCATATGAGGCAAGCTAGTGGGGGTTGTCCCAAGAATTCCTCTGGCAGCAAAAGCATTTTCAGCCAGGCTGGGAGGCACCCAGTGGTCCCTTATCTGCCACCACAGGTTGGGTTGGTGCCCCTGTGACAAGGGAAAACAGTGCTGCCCTGAGCAGTGGTCTGAGCTGTGGCTGCAAGAGACAACACTGTGACACAACCTCTTGCCCTGGCTTTCAACACTGCCAACTGAAACACCAGTGGCCCTTCCCAGGACAGGACCACACTGGCTGAGTGACAAGAGCCCTTGGAGAAGAACTGCAGGGGGAACGTATCCTGAATTAATGCCTAAATATCTGGGCCCAGCTTTATTCTGCCAGCTAATGCTCATATCCTACACTGCCTGGTAAGGAGCCCTGAAACAGTAAACCTCACACGTGTCTGGCAGCAGGGCAAGGGCAAACTTCATGTCCTTTATCTGGCTTCTCCTTCCGCCACCACACAGGTTCCTTTGCTCCCTAAGTTGCTGAGAAGAAAGTGGAGGTACAGGGTGGTTTTTCCCAAGGAAGTGCAGAAGATGAAGGATAGTGAGAGGAAGAGTCCTGCATCCTCAGTCCCATCGCAAGCTGGTACCCAATATGAGTCTTCCTCCAATATCCTGTGCTCATTCATTTATGTGCCAACACCTCAAGGAGTGGAGCATGATTTTTATGCCCCTGTGTTATCAGAAGTAGAGTCCAAACAGTCAGAAGATGCTAGGAAGGATTGTAAGTGAGCAGGCCCCTATTTATGATTGTTAATTAGTGACAAAGGGGAAAAGAAATAGGTCACAAACTGAAAAGCTCCTGCTTGGGTGGCAGTGAGTTGTTTGTTATTGTTATAATTACTAGTATTAGTATTTTTAGTTTAGCAATGATGGGAAGCACCTTTTAGCACTCACCCACTAAGCCATGGGGGTGCATGAATCTGTCCTACAGGATTAACAGCTCTCCCTCCTTTGCCTTCCTATCTGGTGGGAGGCTGGAATATCTCACCCTGCCCCTGGGATGGGTACCCCTACAAGTGACAGCCCCAAGATTGTGCTGGGGTCTGCTGCAGTGCAGGGGATGGTTTGCAGGGGGATTGTTACTCACATCCATGTAGTTCTTCAAAATCTCTGGAGTGGGTTTACCGTCCTCGGCAAAGCCCAGCTTGTACTTGATGGCCTGGGTGATGGCATTCATATCTGGGATCTCACTGCCCGCCTCTCTCAGGATCCGCCGCATGGAAGGGAATTTGGTCAGGGGGATCCTGTGTGGGGACGGCAAGCACACACCTGTTAAAGGAGGTGTGCAAGGGAAGGGATACCGAGGGACGGGGGGCAGCAGGGCTCCACTCAAAACAAGGGTTGTGCCAGTACGAGGCGGGTGAGGTTTGGGCTCCTGCCAGCACCCTTCGCTAGATCCCCCCCACCGTGTTGCGTTCAGTGTTTGTCCCAAAGCCGGAGGATAGGGGGAAAGGCCGGGGGCCTGCCAGAGGTCACCGGGTGTAGGGGAAGCTGGGGCGAGGACCCTCCATGCGCAGGATGGGGGGACTGTTCCGAACCTTCCCCTCCTTCCCACCCCTTTGGAGAGCTGTGAGAGGAGCTCGGAGGCCTCCGCTGCTTTTCTATGCCCCCCCAACCCGGGGGGCTCAGCAGCCCCTAAGGAACCCCCTCCTCTCACCTGATGAGGGAGGCGCAGGGCCCGGCCAGGGCGAGCAGCAGGAGGAGGCCGCGGGGCCCCATGGCGGCGATGGCGCTGCTGGCGGCGGTGGCGAGGGGTCAGAGGCTGCAGGTCCCGGCGCTGAGAGGCCGCGACGCCGCTCCCGCTTTCCGTCCCTGTTTTTGTAGGCAGAGCGGCCGCTCTCCACGGATTTCTGGAGTCAGCTGACGGTCTAAAATTGCAACCAGCGGCGTCACGTGAGGGCGGGCCGGGGCGGGGAGCGGGCGCGGGGCCGGGGGCGCCGCCTCACGGTCCCCCCCACCCCCCGGGCTGACCCCCGGCGCCTCGGGCCGTGACTCAGCCCCCGGGAAAGGGGAATAAACACCGCGAAATCAGTCACGAGATGCCTGCCCGGCCGCGCGTGCTCCTTCGGGACTGCCTTTAACTTCCTTCTGCTGGGCTGGGTTTTTTTGTTGTTTCCCAGGTTATCTCGTGTTTTTTCTCGCGGGGAGTGGAGCGGGGGGCACGGGGGGCACACGCACAGCCGCAGGCAGCAGACCCCTCGGCTGCTCACGGAGCTCGGCCACACACCCGCTGTCCCCACCGCGGGGATTTCATTGTGCACCCCCGCCCCAGCCCCGTTTCTCCCTGGCCCCAGGACACCTCCAGTTTAGGGGACTCATCCCTCCACTCCCTCCGAGCTGGGCGTTTCTGAGGAAGATGGGCATATCCTAGGCCGCAGCTCGAAATGTGCTGTGGTCGTGCTGGGTCTCCTGCAGACATCGAGAACGATGCTGGTTCAGGGCAGAGCCCGGGGGGCGCCGGCCATCAGCAGTCCCTGAGGTCTGTCCCTTCCTCAAAATGCAGACTGAGCATCGAGGAGTACCGGGATGGGCTCTTCACCACCACCAGAGTGTCATAACAGGGTTCAGAGTTATCACCCCACCATCTTTGGAGGCCACAGCTAATCTCTGCCCAGTTTGCCCCAACAGAGCTCCTGCAGAGCCACGAGACCTGCTGGAAAAACAATAAAAATTAAATCGGATTTACAGACTTTTTTTTTCCCAAGTCCTGAGGGCTGGAGGGGCTTGTTTTCTACATGTGCCCAGTTGTGGGCATGGGAAAGCAGCAGCCTGTGGGACAAGCTGGGCGCTGCTGGAGTGTGGGACCTCTTGCTTTGCAATGGGGTTCCTGTAACTCTCCCGTCACATTCGTGTTCATGCAACTTCTGTAAAACTGCTGGGTCATGTCGCTGGCGCCTCACTTGCACCATCTGCTTCCCACACTCTGTCCCTAAGCCTCTTCCATCCTCCCATGGCCTCACACAGAATCCTGCTGCCCTGGGTCCATGCATGCTACCCCCTCAACTGTGATCCATCCTGAGTATTTTTAGAGGGCATTTCTGCCATGGGCTCTATCTTGTCCCACGAGCTCTCCAGATTGCCACATCTTGATCAAGCTGATGGGCTTCAGGAAACCTGTTTCCTCCCTGTGGGACGCAGCTGCCATTGGGATGAGGTTTTCTGGAGCGATCGCTGGAGGCACTGGTTGAACCTGGTGGGTCCCGTTATTTTGGCCAGCACCTGCTTCCCTCCTGCCCCTGCGGGTGTGTGGTCAAGCTGAGCGCCGCTGACCATGAGTCAGCAAAACCCATCACCCTCCTGGCCTCGAGGCACTGCGTGACTCAGCAAAATCCCGTGTGGCTCATTCGGGCAAGGGGCCAGGGCATAGCGGGGCCACAGCTCTGGTAGCCTGACCCCAGAGGCATCACCGCTGCTGCTGCTGTGGGCTCCAGCTCGCGGGTCTCCTGTCATCCCACCAGATGCTCATGGGCAGGAAAGGGTCAGACATAAACCAGCCCAACTGTGGCCCCATCCAAGCAAACCCACCCTCCCGAAGGGCTCTAAGCCCCTTTACAAATGTGCTTTGCAGACAAAAAGGACAGTCCTGACGCCAGGCCCAGGCCTCCCCCGCATCCCTTACAGGCTTTCCTGGAGCCTGTGGCAGAGCAAGTGAAGTAGCAGTCCTCCTCCCTTCTCTTTGAAGTGGCTGGGAAATTGCAGCTGGCCTGGCAGCCTGTACCTTGGCCCCCAGGCTGGGGCACCTATGCTAACTCCTCCTCGAGTGTTTCCAGTCTGGCCAGTCTCTGCTAGAATCCCGTGGCTATGGAGTGGGCTCCAGTGTACAGGCATGGGCCGATGAGTACAGCATGCCGTACTAGTCACGTACCATCACACAGTGCACAGCAAAGTGCTTCAGCAGAGTAAAGAACTCTGGACCCAGGCTGTGTCTGGGTTTTTTTGATTCCAAGGCATTAGAGGCAAGCTTTCTTTTATGAATGAGCCTCTGCTTGAGCTTCATGGTAGCAAGGTTTGTGACCTCATCTGGGACTGCTCTCATACCAGTGCAAGAGGGTCTCTGCTTTTTGAGCTGTTCTAAGTGACTTACAAGTCCCATGTTTCCAATGGTTTATTGGGAAAAAGGGAGAATGGGGCTATGTCAGGGAATGTTACAATAGTGATCCTCTTCTGGGTGCTTGCAGGATGGGAAGGGACTAGGGGCCTTATCCCGAGTTTTTAATCTGTCTCTGTCCCTTGGCACCAGTAGTTTTGGAGCTGACACTGCAGTGCCTGCATGCTGGGGCCCAGTGGCTCCAGCAAGGCAACAGGATTTCTGCATTCAAGCTCTCTCAGCACCTCTGTGGAATGTTTGCCCTGATGTTAAAGCCTTGAGAGGTACAGTAGGTATGTTTTACCAGGAGCTGGGAGCACGTCTGGGTGTTTATAGGCTGGGACTGTGAGAGTTGCTCCATATTATCTTAAAAAGATAGAGTGGCATGAGCCTGGGCTTGGGGTTTTTTAACACATTTTTCCTTGTTTGTGGAGCAAACAGGGAGTGCCATGGCTGAGGCATCTAGAGAACGTGTGAGACACAATGGAGGGACCTATCTCTCCTCACTCCTACTTTTATCACAGTGGATGAACCCCTTTCCTTACTGCTCTGTCTCCCTGCATCCCCTGTGGCTCCAAGGGGTGAACCAGCACATCATCCCCTGCAGCCACAGCTGTGGGTGTGGAGTGACACGCCCCTGGGGCCCGGCCATGCTTTTGCAACCTCGGTGGCTGCTTGAGAGGATTCCCAAGGTGGGGTCAAGTGACTCAGCTCCAATAGCTCCAGTTGGGAAGAGCACCCCAGCTCTGGGAGATTGGGGTCTCCTTTCCAAGTGACACTCGGCTGTCCCATCTGCCCTTTGCCACACAGGCAGGGACCTGATACAGCTTAGTTTATAAACATAGACTCCTTTAGGTTGGAAAAGACCTGCAAGATCATCAAGTCCAACAATTAACCCAGCACTGCCAAGTCCACCACTAAACCATGTCCCTATGTGCCACATTTGCGTGGCTTTTAAATGCCTTTGCAGTGGTGATCCCACCATTTTCCTGGCCAGTCTGTTCCAGTGCCTGATCACCTTTTCAGGAAATAAATTTTTCTAATATCCAGTCAAAAGTTCCCCTGGCACAACTTGAGGCCATTTTCTCTCATCTTGTCATCTGTTACCTGGGAAAACAAGCCCTCACCTCACTGCAGTCCCTTTCAGGCAGTTGCAGAGAGCATTGAGGTCTGTCCTGAGCTTCCTTTTCTCCAGGCTAAACACCCCCAGCACCTCAGCTGCTCCTCACAGGACTTGTGCTCCAGATCCCTCACCAGCTCTATTGCCCTTCTCTGGACTTGCTCCAGCCCCTCAATGTCTTTCTTGTAGTGAGGGGCCCAGAACTGGACACAACACTTGAGGTGCAGCCAGCACCCAGTACAGAGGGACAATCACTGCCCTAGCCCTGCTGGCCACGCTGTTTTTGATACAGGCCAAGATGCCACTAGTTTCCTTGGCCACTGGGGCACACTGGCTCATGTTCAGTTTCAAATGACTTATTTTTGGGGGGTTCTAGAAAATGTCCCATTTGTGATTTGGCAGACCTCTGCTAGGGCTGCTACAGTGGCCTCTTTGTCCTTACACGTGGCTGTGCATATCACCCTTTCCTCAGTGTTTTTTCCCTGTATTTATTTATCACAGCAGTACCAATGTCATGAACTGCAAGGAAAGCTTCAGCTCAGAGATGCGGATTATTTTTTTTTTGCTCAGCTGTGGGTGGGATTTTTAGAGGGCATCTTCAAATTCAAGAAAATGCATTTCTGATTTTGAAGCTCATTGCTCAAAGACAAAACTATTCTCCCGTCTGAGCTGAGCAGAGCCTTTGGGTGCACAAGCCTGGGCAAGTCTGGTTTCAAACACCCTGCCTCTGCTGCTGCCGGTGCTGGTGTGAAGGTGCTGGATGCAGCTCATTAGCGGAGCCTGATTCACCATCCCTGAGATCCCGATTGAAGCACTGGTAACTTTTTCCCGGCACAGTGCCAGGACTTCACCCACTCCCTCCACCGTTTCCTAAACTGATGTACAATTCACAAGGTGAGGGTGCATTTTACAGTGGCACTGGCTCATCCCAAACTACACCCTTTTTCAGGGTAACACCCACAAAAGCAAGACTAAAAGGTGGTTTAGTAGCAGCTCTGGGTGGTGGGAAACCTGGGAGCAGAGGAGGGGTTGCACTAAGCACAACAAAGTGACTCATAGAAGCCCTGGCCGTTGTGTCCCAGTGCTGTGGGCACTGGGGAGGATGTCCTTGGCATGATGGGTGGTAGCAATCCCCAGTCCATTCATGCTGGCTGGCTGGGGCTGGTTTGGAGGCACAGCTGGCCAACAGCCTGCTTAAACATGTTCTGGCTGCCATCATGGGCTGCAGTGACCTTGGGGAAATGCTAAGTGGAGTTGCAAAAGGACAAGGCTGTGTGGTATTTTTTCCCTTGGTGTCCCTCACACTACAAACCGCGATCCTGCTGGCGGGTGGGGGTGGCTCACTGGTGGCTGTGTGACACAACTGGATGTCATAATAGGCAGGAGCCCTGAGCATGGCTCCATCCTCATCAGGACCATTTGCAGCAGCCTTCAAACATGGAGTGTTTTCATCACATCTTGCTCCTCCACCTTTTCCCTACCTATTTAAAAACAAAACCCAGAAAGGATTTAATAAGTAAAATATCTTTATGGTCTTTAAGATTCTGAGCTGCTCTGGTGTCATCACTAGGGTTTACTTATACATTACCTTGCCTCAGTGGGCTGCTGCCAAGCTTGACATCGCCTGTCCCTGTGTCCCACGCACTTCATGGCCCTGCCCAAATCCTTGCCGCCCCCACACCACCTGCCCGTTCCTGACCCTGCTTGGCGTTGGATGTTCTTCGTCATCCCCATGGCTAGTGACACACCTGGCACCCACCTTGGGGAGGAGGGGACCTGCCTCTCCCCAGCTGCTGGCCCTGTCTGCTCCTCAGGGCAGGAATCTCATGTTGTTTGCCTCACCCGAGTTATTTTGCAGCAGGCTGAAATTGCCAGGGATGGGCAACAACAATCCTGGCAGACCCTGGCAGCAAGGCAGCGTGACCTGCGGCTGACGGGATGGGTGACAAGTGACAATGATGATATTGATTCATCCCCACCCACGACAGGATGTGATGGGGAACACAGGGACCCAACTCACCTTGTCACCACCTTGAGCAATTCCTGCTTCTGTCCCCCATGTAAGCCTGGCTTGGGATGGGGGATATTGGCATGCTGGTGGGGTTTCCATCACGATGCAGAGAAGTGCCTCCAGCCACATCCAAGTACACATTTCATTCCCTTTGCCAGCACTAGATGTCATTTAATTATTTTCTTTAGTTTCCAGCAGAAGCTGCCCTAAGACAACCATCATTTGTACAATCATGTCTCTTCCATGTAACAAAACACTGAAGCAATTGACACTTCTGATCTTGAAAAGAGTATGGGCTCAGAAAGATGAGAGCCAACACCCCACTGCAACTCAAGGATCAGCTTAAAATTTACAATGTGTTTTCTTGGAATGGGAGCAAGGAGCTCTCACTGGTGATTTGGTGAGTCAGTCTGGACCTCCTGGGGCAGTTTCTGTTGTGTCAATACATCCACAAAGGCTCTGAATTCTAATTTATTGTCACCTTTCTGCTAAGCCCCTTCTTTACTTGCTACCACAGCCACTATTTTAATTGTAACTGCCTGGGGTTAAGATCTTGAAACTAGTTTTAAGCGCGTGGGCAAACACAGTCTGTGGCTTTGCACACTGTTTCTCTGACCTTCTACATGCAGAACAGCCTGTTAATAATTTTTTGCAGTGTGGGACGTGGCATCTCGGCCACTCTGGCTGAGAACTCCTGAGAGTTTCTCAAGGTACACTGCCACCAGGGTGACTTAGGGTTAGGGTTATGGTCAAATATGTAAAGATGCCTTACTCAGTGCTCATGACCAAAGGTACTTGTAGGTTAAGGAGGTGTGGGAACATCCTTGGCAGACACAGCAGCTGCACCCAGGTCCTGCAGCCTCCAGCATCCTCTTCCTCTGCAGCCAGGAGTCAATGAAGCTGAACAGCTTGGACACTGCCACTGCAGATCTCTATTAGCAGATAAATAAATACCTGCCAATCTTCCCTCCCTGCAGTACCACCATTTCATAAAACCCTTTCTCTTGCTTAGCACTGAGTTGTTTTGTTTTCAGCATTGCAACCCTAAGTTGACTGGTGCAGTGAGTGAGGGATTAAGGGCACGGTCCTGGGCAAAGGTCTCCCACAACTCCTCGAGTCCAACCAGCTGCAGCTCTGCTCCCCGGGGTCACGCGCCGCACCCTGAAACAAGGGCCACTTGTTTGGCATCGCTGGCAGAACGGGGCCCTGCCGAGGAGGCAGCTGGCCTGCCTGTGGCTGAGAAGAGCAGGGGCCCACTTCCTTTTCTGGACCAGAAGGGTGTCTCAGAGGGGAACCCAGACATCAGGCAGTTTTGGTTGTGGGGAGTTGTTGGAAAGCAATGGTCAGAATCAAGTGCAGGTCCTCAGAGCCTGCTTTGCACTTCTTTTCCCAGAGTGGAAAGGTACGAGATTCAGCAGGGTTCAAAGGAAGCCTATCTGTGGTGGTGACATGGCAGTGTGGCCTGCTCCTGTCTTGCCCTGGACAGCAAAACCTGAAACGGGTATCAGAGAAGCATGCCATGACCAGCCCCAGCAGCTAAACCCTCTTCATGCTGCAGAATTGGCACGAGACCCTGGGGTATCAGCAATCCCCTGAAGGAGGGAGCTTAAGATGCCTCACAAAGCCAAAACCTGAGGAGCATCCCAAGCATAAATGAGCTTATTACAAATGTCTCTAAGGCAGAAACAGCAAGTTGGTCCTTGCAGCAGGGTGTGAAGCTTCAGCAGTCCTTCACAGAGGGTCAAGGCATATCATTTTTGACGGCACATCATTGGAGCAGCACAATAAGGGCAGTTTTGATGCTACAAGATTGAACTATGGCCTGAAGCCACTGTACTTGGCCCTAAATGATGCAACCCCACAAGCCCCAAGTTTCCTTCCTTTTTTCCTATTTTGGGCACGTTTTGCACTGTCATCCCCCACTGTGCTGACAGTGCTGGAGGAAGGCATGTGGCGCTTCCCCCTGCCTCAGCATCCCACGCACTGCAGCGGCTCACGTGGGCCTGTCCCCACCACCCTTGACTCAGCGAATTTCCTCTCGCCCAAGGCGGTGACCAAGCTCCTGCTGGCCCCCTCCAGGCATCGGCAAATGGAATGGCTCAGGGTGATGGAAGGCGCCCAGGACCACCGGGACCTCCAGCAGTGCTGCCGTGTCCCCAGCAGCGCTTGCCACGGAAGCAGCCGGCTGTGCGTGGCGGGCAGGGCTGGAGGTGGGGGCTTGGATCGGTGCACTGAGCTCGCTGGTGTCTGACCTGCACAAAAGTGGGACGAATATCTGCACCTGCTTACTGAGCATGTTTGGAGCATCCTGTAATTAATGTTTGCTCAGCTGACGGCTGCTTAGCATTATTAGCGAATGATGAGTGGCTGATGTTGTTGATGTTGCTACCTCGAAACATCTAATTTCAGCATCTGCACTGAGCAGAAGGGCCAGGGGCCAGACAGCTGGTGCCAAGACCCTGCCAGGCTTTGCTTCTTTGGAGGTGGCTTCCTATCAAATCTGTGCACATGGGCATCCCTGCCCTGCCCTAGCAGCCCCGAGTTTGGACCCACACGGTGGGCACAATGACAAGGACAGGACCTCTGTCAGTGGCATGTCAGGGCCAGCAGCTGCCCTTGCTAAGGCAAGAAGTGCAGAGTCTCCTTGCCCAAGGTAGCAGGAGTGAGCTTGGGTACAGATACAAGATGACATGCAAGGGCCTAATCCAAAACCCACTGGAGATTTCTTATGTATTTAAGCCATTTTGATGAGCATGCCAAACACCTGATAAATAAATGAATGTGTGTAAAGGAGCACTGAATTATCCCACCCTTCCTCCCACACTGCTAGACACAGACATGAGAAACAAGCACTAACACTGGGATGCTTGTTTATTTATTTATTCAGAGGGAAAAACAGCTTTGTTTTGAGAGCAACACTTAAGAAGTCTTGAAAAATAATTATTTTCTGATTACACTGAGATTAAAAAACATTAAGACAGCATTTATCTTTATCTCCTTGTCCATAATCCCGCTGTCACCTGAGCAGCTAGTTTGTGTTTTTTTTAGGAGGCGTTTCTGGACAGCTGGCAGGGATTTGAGGTGCTATGTCCCCAGGCAGCACAGTGGCCTCTAGTGGCAACCCACATCCAGCCCTGGGGAAAGAAACCTGCAGGTGAACCTTGCAGGTTCCTTGTTCCCCTGCAAAATTAGGAACTGAGTCCAAACTGCCAGAGGAGAGGCATCCCTGTTTGGGGTGTGGTGTGATGTCAGGCAGGGAACTGAGCAGACTCACGTACCCCACATGCAAGGAGCAGTTGCTCCTGAGACCCCCACCCATGCCCTCCACCCATGGCCCTCGAGATCCATTTAAGGTTGGCTGCAGTACCCAGTCCTGCCCCAGCCCCTGCAGTGCCGGTGTGCAGCCTGGGCTCTCAGCCTGGGCTCTCCATGGCTGGCGCTGCAGGCAGCCCATGCCCAGTGCCCTCTCCTGGTGGGACACTGCAGCTGTCCTGTCTCCGGGATGGACTCAGTGCTGGGTTGCAGCCTTGTCCCTGTCTTACAGCTCCAGGAGCTGAGTGTCCTACAGGTCTGTCTCCTAAAAGCACTCTGAGCAGAGTGCATGCTGTCTTGTGCTATAATTTCTTTTACGAGGAGGAATAGCTTAGTTTTTCTTTCTTCAGCCCTATCACCCATATCTAAAAGATTTGTAGGTCCTTTACAGTTTTGAAGTCTTTCTCCCCCTTCTGAGTTTGGCTGGAGCTGCCTAAAGCACTCATTAGCACATCAGTCTCCTCAGGAAACCAAGATGAAAGTGTCTGGTGAGGCAGGGTCTTGAGGGCTCCCTTTAGGCAGAGATCCTGGGAATAAATCATAGGATCATAGAATGGTTTGGGTTGGAAGAGACCTTAAAGATCATCCAATTCCAGCCACCTTGGCATGACCAGGGACTCCTTTCACTATACCTGGTTACTCAAAGCTCCATCCAACCTGATCTTTAACACTCCCAGAGATGGGGCAACCTATTCCAGTGCCTCATAACCCTCACAGCAAAGAATTTCTTCCTAATATCTGATCTAAACCTGCCTTTTTTCAGTTTGAAGCCATTTCCCCCTGTCCTGTCACTACATGCTTTTGTAAATAGACCATCTCCATCTTTCCTATAGGCTCCCTTCAGATCCTGGAGGGAGGCAGTTAGGTCACCCTGAAGTCTTCTCTTTTCCAGGCTGAACAACCCCGATTCTCTCAGCCCTTCCTCATAGGAGAGGTGCTTTATCCCTTTAATCATCTTGGTTGGCCTCCTCTGGACTTGGCTCAAGTGGCTGATGTCCTTGCTGTGTTGCTCCATCTTTGAGACTGTCTGAGCACAGCCAAAACTAGCATGTTTTTCTTGCTTCCTTCAGCTTGTGCATGTGGCTTCACTTTTTTCTTTGAAAAAAGTCCCCACGTGCTACAAGGCAGGTAGGTGTAGTCCTCAGTGTCACAGCAAAGGTGTCCTCCCATCCTAGATCAGGTGTGTCTTTAGCTTTATCCTAAGATAATATGCGTCAAGCTGTTCATGGGATGGGAGTCCATGCTCTTGTCTCTTTTTCCTGAAATTTGCTTGCTGCACATTAGGAGATCTTTCCTTCTCCACCAGAAGTTTTTCCTCCAGACTGACCCAGTCCCGTGTGTTGCTGGGAGGGAGGACTGCTGGCCTGCAGCCCATCAGCAGCAGGAGGGCACCCAGGCAGAGGGTACCCCCACATTTTGCGCCCCTTGGATGTTATGAAGCCCATCATCAAAGAAGATGTGAGGCTGGATCTGGGCGAGGATGGGGCCCTTGGGAGCCCCATCCATGAAGAAAGCCTCGTCGATGGGCAGACCCCACTCCCGGAGTGTTTTGATGGCCCGGATGCCCATGTCCCGGCCGCTGCGGGCTGTCACCAGGTACGTGCGGATGGGCGATTTCTCCGGGCCGAACTTCTTGCGCAGCTTCCCCAGGTGCATGGCAAAAGCCTTCAGGGGACCCTGGAAGCACAGCAAGACAGTTGGGAGCGTGTGGGAAATAAAGAAGCACCTACTTTGCCTGCACAAGCCACTTGTTCCTCTTCCAGGCTTTCTCAGGGCTTTCTGCAGAGCACACAATGCCTGTAGGCTGCAGGAATGGGTGATGCTGGGGCTGGGGCTGGGCACTGCGGTCCCTGGGAGGAATGTGACCTTTCGGTGCTCATCCTAATCCCAAAGTCACCAGCAAGGTACATCCCAGCAAGCAGTGCCTCTGGGTCTGAGTCCTGCAGGGACTTGGACAGTAAGAGGTCACAGCCTACAAAAGGTGGTGTTGAGATTAGCCACAATCCTAGATTTTTAGGGCTTACTTATAGGAGATAACAGGTCCATTTCCAGTGAGACTCCAGATCAGGCCCACACCAGGGACTGAGCAGTGGATGCATAGAGAATCTGTAAGGATTTCTACCTTTTTGACTGCTCATGCCAAAGCCCTAGCAGGAGAGGCGGCAGAGCCTGTGGGTGCCCATGGAAGCGAGGTGGCATGCTCACCTCTCCTATGGGGACGGCCTCCATCGCCCGCTCGTACCGCAATGCCCCCTCCAGGCCCTGCTCCTGGAAGATCTGGTCTGTCTCGTCGGAGAAGAGCACAGCATCCCCGTCAAACACCACACGGAGTGGAGTGCTGGGGGACCGCACCTCTTGCTGGAAGACGAGCGCTGCTGAGACCCCTGTGAGACAGAGCAAAGTGGGGTCAGGAGGGACACCCCTCCCTGGGGCAGCTCATGCATGGCCAGCTGCTCCCCACACATCTGCTGCAGCCCTGTCCCACATCACCATGCCAGGACCTCCAAGTCAGGGAGCTTTCAGGGGGAGCCAGCCCCGCCTTTCCATGGCTGGGTTATCCCCTGAGAAAATGCTGCTGATCAGAAACCGAGGTCTGGGGAGATACTGAAGTGTGGTAAGAGATGGTGGGTGGTTGTCAAGACATGAGCAGCCCTCCTCCTGGTGCTTGCTCACCCTGCCAAGCCTCAATCTTTGATGCCCAGATTTAGCACTCTGGGGTGTGAATAATACGGGCTGGCATCTCCATTGATTGTGGTAATTGGCTTAATTACAGTCTCTTCCTACAAGCTGCTCCCTGCCCACCCTCGTATGTGGACCCAGGCTCCCAGATGGGAGACACTTGTCAGGGCAATGATTCTCTCAAGGAGGTTCCAGGAATGTGCTGCGTAGTGAAGGAAAGTCCAGGCTGCAGATGGCTTAATCCTGACCTTGGAAGGACGGTGGCCAGCTGATGTGCTCATACCCAAGTGAATTAATAAGAAGGTGATTAACCCCATTAGAGGAGTTGGGGAGACTGCACTCCCTCCGATTGAGGTCAGGCACGTGCTTACATCTATCACAGAGCACACAGTAACTCTGCACGTACCAAGACAACAAATTTCTGTGGCATCCTCACAAAGTCCTGGGAATCACTGATAAACTCTCATTGATGAAAGGAATTGCATCTTTGGTTAGAAAGGCTTAAATGTCAGGCAGGAAATGCCCAGCATAATGCACTCAGTGGCTTGTGAGAGCATCTGAGCAAGCCGGGTGTGTTTGTAGGCTACTGGTAAGGACAGAAGAGGAGACTGAACTGTTCAGGACTGTACTGGTAATCAATGCACCTTTCACCCCTTGTCCTTGTGAAATCACACAAAGTGTGATTGGAAGAAGTGTGGTTGGTGGGTTTGGAGGCATGGGATGGAAGGGAGAACACACCTCTCCGGAGGGCATTGCAGACATCTGTCCTGTCAGCTGAGAGGAACAGCTTGACACCGTGGGACTTCAGGTACTGTGTGGAGTCCTCGTCACTGACAAAGCAGAACTTGGAGATCTCCAGGCCTTTAGGAAAAGGGATGTGAGTGAGTCTCATGGAGCAACATCCTCCTCACAGCCCCTCACTCCCTCCCTGGGTCTCAGTGTGTTTTGCAGCAAGAGCTCAGGGCAATAAATTTCCCAGTGGTGTGTGGGGAACCTGCCTGTGTTCTTGGTGCATCTTCTTGATCTGCTGTTGCTCCTATAAAACTGCAGAGTGCAGTTAAATATTCCCTCCATCCCTCCCTTAAATGAGCATTCCTCCTGACAGCACTCTGGGTTTAGGGTGGTTTTTTTAAACAACTTTTTTTCATTTTCAGTACCTGCCCGAACATGCCTGGGCCATGCAAAATGCTGCCAGACTTCCTGGTGTGAAAGATATGGCTGAAGGGAGTTAGGATCCAAGAAAACATCCTTCCCCTTGTATCCCCTGGCTCCCAGTTTGCCACTGGTGATCCATTGTGGTGCCTGATCTGCTTTGCAGCCTCCCAGGGGAATCAGGATGGGTCCCCCTTACCGTAGTGCTTGGCGCTGTTGATGATGCGCACGCCGCTCTCTGGGCTGTTGTTGGAGAGCACCAGGATGTCAAAGAGGTCCCTCTCTGCTGGGTTGCTCTCCAGGATCTTCTCGTTAACATACTGCACTGCCTGTGAGGAGATGGGACTCTTTTAAAGAGGCATGACAGCAGTACCTTTGCAGGGGCTCTTTTGCAGTTGAGGTTAGTGGTTTGTGCTGAATCTGTCAGCTCTGGCAAGGCTGGCATGTAATGGAGAGCCAGACAGAGCAACCATCCTGGAAAAGCCAGGGGGGAGATGGACTGGGCAGAAGCACAGGTCTCAATGCCCTACAACGAGGCCAAGAGATCAGGACAGGTGTAACTACATCCCATGATGGGAGTTGAGACTTAAAGCTGGGAAAGCTGAGCTTTCACCCCATCCTGCAAGGGTCTGCATGTGCCCCTAGCCAGGCGTGGGGCTCACCTGGATGAAGGCAAAGGCTGTGCCTGGTGGCAGGGGCTTGTCCTGGTTGGCCTGCTGGTGCTTTGTGTACTCCTCCTTGCCCTTCTCCAGGTAGAGCTTGTGCTCCTCCTCCAGGTTGAAGATGGCTCTGGTGGTCACAGCAATGACCAGTGCCGTGCTGGGGTCTTTCTGAAGGACAGGGAGGAAAGAGGAGTCAGGAGACAGCAGAGAAGGAGCTCATGGAGGTGGGGTGAGCAGGGGGCACCAAACAGAGTGGTAGAGTTATGTGCTGGAGGTATCACCCCTGTGTCACGGTTCCTGATGCCAGAGGTACCACACCCAGTCTTCATCTTCAGGCCACCAAGGATGGGGCTGGCAGTTGTGAAACCCTAACCTATCTGATAAGTGCTACATGCTCCAAGGACAGCTCACACAGAGGGAATTGCTTCATAATTTTGTTGTTTGTGGGCACAGCACAACCACAGTCATCTGTTTTTGCTGGGTTCCTCTGCACATACTGGTGGTATTATCCTTCATTTGTGTCTGTTCTGGACAGTCAAATAAAGTCTCTGTGTAGGTAGAGAAGCTGCTGCTTTCTCCATGGCTGCTCCAAAATGGAAGTGTGAAAAAATGTACCTGTCCAGTCCATGCAACTGGAAATAACATGGACTTCACTGAGACCAGGTGTCCAGCAGCCCTGGGATAGCCACTTCTGCTGAAACCTTGGCACGAGCAATTCAGGCCACCACAGTTCTGGGTTGTGGTGTGTTCTCTTCTGTGGTGGCATTTCAAAATTTGGTTTGGAAATATAGGATGTGTGTTCTGTAATGAACAGCCTTTTACCTGTTTTACATTGGTGTTTATGACTGTGCTTTCCGGCTCTGCCATCTTCAACTCTCAGCCTTTAAGAGAAAATATAAAATTAAACTGACAGATTATAACACAGTCAATCTATAGTCAATCTAGAGAGGGGGAAGAGTGAAAGGAGACAGGAAACAGCCTACACACCAAGTACAGCAGCCCAAATGAACCTATTTCTGCTGACAGCAGCTTTGCTCCAAGAAAAATTGTTCTAATAGTTCCAATTAAATGTGATGGAAAAGTGGCTTTTCAAACACAGATCACTGCTTTATTTTTACTTTCATTTTTCTAAGAGAGTATTTTTATCTGTGTGGAACTGCTGAAAACTGTTGTAGAACTCTTTTCCAAGAAAAATAAGACTGTTTTTAAAAGACAAAATAGGTTAGATCTTATAGGTAGGTTTCTAGTTCACATCCTTGTTGCCTTTTTTGCCACTTTTGCTTGAATGGTGAATTTGTATCTACAAATGAAGGAGTTAACTGCATCAGCATCTCATTTCCAGCTCTAAAAGCCCAGAGTAAGTAGAAGTGTGTGTGGTGAGGGCTTGTCTAAAGGCTGAGACCCCTGCCATGGGGTTGGTGTGCCCCTCCGCAGCCCTGTGAGCCAGTCAGGCCCTACCTGATTACTGTACTGGGGGGCTGTGCAAGCAAAGAGCAAAGCCAACACACAGTGTAAAGGACAAGTCAGGGCCTCCACAGAGACCTGTCTTTTGCCCCAGTTTTATTTAATTAATGTTTATCGTCCAGGGACTGCAGAATGTTGCCTGGGCCAGTAGGCAACACACTTGGCTGATGCCAGCCGTGAGAGACACAGCCTTGCCATGGGGGGCTCAGTGCTTGGCTGTGCACTCTCCGACTGTCTGAGGAGTAGAAAGTCCTGCAGCAGGGCTACTCTCTTAGCCAGGGCTGCCTGGAAAGCCAGGAGATGCTGAGTATCCCTCTGCTTCCTCCACCCCATGTCCCATCCTGGGAAGGGGTCTCCTCCCAGAGCGGGTGGCAAACGCCAGCCCAGCTGCGCAGGCAGAAGCCTTCCTCTGACATAATCTCAGCCAAGTATTCTCTGAAAGTCAAAATTAAAGGAGGCAACGGAGCTGAGCAGCCCTTCCTGGTGGGAGACTCCACCTCTAATTTCTGCTTCGCTCTTCCGAGCGCTGCCAACCAAGCCCGATTTTTCCTTTCCATCTCCCTGCGCCACTGCCCCGCAGCGCTGCTGGCACACAGACACGGGGGCAGCACGGGCACACGCCCCGCTCCGAGAGCCCAGGAACACATCCCGGGCGGCTGCTCCTGGTCCCCGCAGCTCTTCCTACGGTCTGCAGATGCTCCCCCCTGCACACAGACAGGGTTCTGCTAGCGAGAAAAG
The DNA here is from genome assembly GCA_013397245.1 of Thryothorus ludovicianus. Taxonomy (NCBI): domain Eukaryota; kingdom Metazoa; phylum Chordata; class Aves; order Passeriformes; family Certhiidae; genus Thryothorus; species Thryothorus ludovicianus. The sequence goes on along the minus strand of VZTB01009117.1, from coordinate 664,901 downwards.
CCCAAACTCACCCCGAGCGCTGCCTCTGCTCCCTGGCACAGCCTGTCCAGCGGCAGCATCCCAGCCCCGTCCGAGGCGCCGCTGTTTATATTTCCCCCTGCCCGCGCCGCAGGAAGCAGGCGGGAGCCGGGATGGGGTGCAGCTCCGCTCCCCGGCGTGCTGGGATTTGTAGGCAGCCGGCTGCTTGGCGTCGTGCCCGGGCCAGACTGCATTTCCCAGCCGGCATTGCACAGGATCGTGGTCACCTTGGCCTGGCCTCGGACACAGCCGCGGTCACCCTGGGCAGGGGACTCGGCGCTGTTCCTGCGTCCGGAGCCCTCTCGGCGCTTGTGCTTAAAGGCTGATCGCTGTCCACAAGCCGTGATGTCTTATTTCTGCAGCTGGAGTGTTTATGGCGTGCCTCTAGTCCTCTCAGTTCCCAGCCCCTGAATGGTTGTATTTCTGACGGAAAAAAACAGGGGTATCTGGTCCAGAGTGACTCGTAGGGAGTGTATACAAGGATCGGGGAACAAAGGCAGGTGCAGAGTGTGGCTGGGTGCAGCATGTTTGCAATTTTACCGTAATGGTTTTGGGACCCTTTTCCCTTCTTTCCTGAAAGCCATGTCTCACATGCTGTCCTGAGTAGGGTGGATTTTAGGGCTAGGATTTTACTTTTCTGGGTAGGCTGTGTGGCACCCAGCCCTGTGGGGCTCATAGTGCCAGGATAGTTCAGCATCCCTTTTCTGTCCAAGAGTATGACTGTCAGGGATGTGTGGGGGAGAGGATGGGACCATCCTCCAGCTTTTCCCTTGCCCCACTGCTGGAACGAGGTCCACTGCTGCAGCCTGCCCAGCCTGGCTCCTGCCAATAGAGACCAAACTCACCTGCACTAAGGCCGAGCAGTTGTCCCCCTGCATGACACTAAGCTATCACCAGGATCACCAAATCTCCTCCCAAAATGTGGAAAGCCACCAGGATCCTGTGCAGCTTGGTCTCAGTGAGATCACAGAATCACAGAATGATTGGTGAATAGAATGGTCCTAAAGGTAATCTAGTTCCACCCCCTTCCACCATGGGCAGGGATGCCACACATCAAATCAGCTTCCTCAGGGCCCCATCCAACTTCAGCTCCTCCAGGAATGAGGCCACAACTTCTCTGAGCAACGTGTTCCAGTACCTTATTACTCTCTGAGTAAAGAATTTCTTGCTAAGATCTGAATCTCTTCTCTGTTAGCTGTCTCTAGAAAACAACTTGATGAAAAGGCTACTTATATGCTCAGCTTTTAGTGTGCATATGCACTTCCTTTCCCTGGAAGATTTTAATATTCCCTATTCTCCCATCCCCATAATGCATTTCTCTTGTGCATCCCTTGGGAATTCCAGTTTAGAGCGAAAAGTTCCCCCCAGAGGTTTGCTGCAGTATCATTCCTGCATCTCCTGCTCCTGGAGATGATGTTTCTCTGAGCAGCAGGAGTGCAAGACCCTTGTGAGTGCAGCTGTTTTTTGGGTGGCTGAGAGGGGCAGCCCTAGCCCCTCTCCTGTGGCTAGGCACTTGCTATAGCAATACCTTGGTGGCCATGTGAAAATCTGGAAGGACTGGTGAGTCAGGTGGGGCAGAGCTGGGACAGGTCTGGTTTCTGGGGCATCTCCTCCCATCACTACATCAGCCATTAGACACTGGCAGTTTTGCAGTATTGTTCCTTGCTTCTGCCACCATCCCGAATTTACGTGGCGATAAGGCAGGTTTTGGGCAGATTTTGCTGAATTGGCAGCAAGGGAAGAAGTTTACAAGCATAAATTTAATGCAATGGAAGCCTGTGAAATTGCTCCTGGCTGTGTGCCTGGTGCTTCAGTTGGTGCTGGAGGATGAAACCACCCACCCAAGCAGTATCCCCTCATCCTGTCTGTTTTCCCTGTCGTGTTGCAGCAGAGCATTCCTGTTCTTCCACACACGTGTTTTGCAGGCCCTCACATCATGCCCTGTGGCCTAGGAGCTGGGCTTCCCAACTGCAGTGCTCACCAGGGATGGATGCAGTCATGCATCCATCCCTTTGAAAGTGTTCATTCCCTTGTGCTAAGTGCCTGCAGCCACACAGTCCAGCCCAGCATCGCTGCAGGGATAACTTGGAGAAGCGAATTTCCCAGCGCATGGAGCTGGGCAGCAATGCCCTCCAGCTTCCTGCAGGCAGGAGATCAGGTTTGCTTCCTGGTCCAGCAGGGAGTTCCCCACTGGCTTTTCGCCTGCATGAACACTGCTTGGGTCAGCGGCGAGGTGGGGCCAGTGGAGCTGCTGGGGCCACCCGGTTCCTGAGCTGGCAAAGCAGACTTTCCTGTTTTGGCTGTGCAGCACAGCCACCATCCCTTCTGCGTGCCCGGTGGGGTCCCATCTCAGCCCAGAGCATGTCCTTGCCACACATGGTGGCTTGACCGGAGCCTGCACAGCAGGAAAGGGGGACTGACACTGCGAAGGATACTTGGTAAGTCTGGATTTGGGAACCCGGTCAGTACAGGGGGGGAGCAAGAGTCAAGGTTCCTCCAGCCCCTTTTCCAGGAACGTGGATGCTCAATGCTCGCAGCAGACTGCCCACTGAGACTATGCCTCCTGTGCCAGACTGCAGCAGGGCTGTCCCCGTCATTCCTGAAGTGGTGGGTCAGTTCATTCTTCAGGGTTGGGATAAAGATTTTTTTAAAACCAGGGTCAATGTTAGACTAATGTGACTCAGCCTGTGGCAGGCAAAAAGTACTGACAATCCTAATTCTGTGCTGGGTGGCTGCCTGCTCGCCTGCACTGTTCTGTCCACCGTTCTCTCCAAAGCTGCAGCCTGGCACCTCTAAAACAGCTGAGCGATGCTTCGGGTGTCCAATGACACACAAGTCCAGGTGGCCCTGGACAAGTCATTTAACCTGCACCTCATTGTCCCAGCAATGACAGCAATTCCCACGTCTCTCCAGCCCTATGCCCACATGCAGCAAAGCACAGTGCTGGAAAAAGGAAGGGTTCTTGCTGGCTTCACGGGCTCAGCGAGGGAAGTGCAGATCTTTCCTCCCCGGGAAGATCCCCATGCAAGGAGTACCTTGGGATGGGCAGAGCGTGGGCAGAGTGCAGGCAGAGCGATGTGGAGGTGGCTGCTTGAGCAGAGACCCACTGGAACGCAGGGCAGGAGGCTGGGGCAGCAGCAGGCACATTCCTGCCAGCCCGGTGCCACCCGTGCCACGGGAGCTGCAGACCCGCTCGCCGCGCAGCGCGCCTCCGGGCACACCTGTCCCGGTGACGCGAAAGGAATTTGGCTATGAGGAAGCGTTCATGCTACAATAAGAGCTTTGCCATGGGGAAAGCAATGCTGTAAAACCATCCTGCTTTAAATTTGAAGCCTTCCCTCAGGCTGTGTCAGCATTGCCATGTGCATAGGGCGAGCTCACGGAAAGTTTCCGAATCGGTGTGGCCCCAGCCTGGTGACAGCGCTGCCACTGGCAGCAAGGGCACCAGCCCTTTAGCGAGCCCAGGAGCCAACCTTACCGCTTCTCAGCCCTGCAACAGGAGAGAAAATAGCCAAAATGGGGTGTTAGCTGATGATGGAGCTTTCCTGGAGCTGAGCAAACCCTTCAGCTCACTCTGCCTGGCCAGGGAGCCACCAGCTCAAAAAAGGTCTTGTTTTTTGTCCTGTACAGCCAAGTGATTCCTCTTCTCAAAATGCCCTGGATTCCTCCAATCTCTCCCCTTTCAGCAGGCAGACCTGCAAGGATATGAAGGAGAAGGGAGAGGCCGGCTGGCACAGAGTCCTCCCTGCTAGCAGCTCCCTCCCTTTCCATTTCACATCTCATTGTCGATGTAGCCGAGCTCTAATCGCTAACCCTGGGCTCTATATTTTAATTGTGTTTGCTCTCATTAGAGCCCTGGGCTACAGGCAGCACACGTGCTACTGGAGAGGAAATCCCCACCCTGTTCATTTTGCCTGTGTTCCCAGGTCACCCCAGATTAGCCATGGCAGTGGCGGCCAGGAAAGGCAGGACTACGGCCTCCCCACACACCAGCATCACCACCACGGCTTGGCCGGGCTCCCTGGACAGCTGGCTTAGCTGGATCCCGTGTGAGTACAGCAACTCTTGCCCTCCTCTCCCAGGCAGTGTTACCTGGTGGGGCTGCTGGACTCTGAGGCTGTGTATTCACTCCACCCTCCCTTCAAATTCCATTTTCTAGTGGGCTCCATTAGGGTGGGATTACTGCAGAGTGATACCATGCTGCTTCAGGAGCAAAGGCTATCTTTGCTACCGATTTGGAGAATGGTCTTCAGCCTCCCCCCTGCATGGGGCCTGTCCAGGATTCTAGGGGCAATTTCGTACAAACTCCGTAATGCTGAAGCACCGGGAAGGGGTTTAAATGTACTCTGTATGTTTTGCTTGTTTTTAACTCTTCCATCCAACTCTGCTCCCTGAACATCACACCAGTACCCAAATGGGCACTCATCACCGTGGCTGTGGCAGGAGCCATTCTCCTCCTTCTCTTCCTCATCTGCATCATCAAGTGCTGCTGTTGCAAGAAGAAGCCCAAGAAGAAGGAGAGAATTGGCTTCTGTGCCATGAGCAGCTCCACTACCACCAACCTTGTGCGTCCTGCCTTCCCCTCAATCCCACCTCCCTACTCCCTGCTGCACTGCCCAGCCCCAGGGATGGTGGGCGCATGGCATGGCAGGGACATGGCTGAGAGCATCCTGAGGGTAGTGTTGTTCCCTGCCACAGGTCCAGCCTGAGATGGAGGACCTGGAGCGGGAAGTAGAGCAGCAGCGGCGAGGAAAGCTGCAGTACTCCCTGGAGTACAACTTCCGCATACAGGAGGTAGGGATGCTCGTGGCCATGGCACAGCAGGGAAAAAACGATGCTCTTGCATGGTCACTCTTTGCTGCCCACTGAGGTGGATGTACCCTCCCTCACCTGCCCGCAGCCTGATGGCTCTCATGGCTGCATGGTGTGAAGGCATTCCTTGCTGTTGCACTCACTTCCCACTGAGCCCCCAGCTGCCTGACCCCATCCTCCTCCACCTGGTGACCTTGTGATTCACTCCTCTCCAGCTGAAAGTTGGTGTGAAGCAGGCAGCTGAGCTGAAGGCTATGGATAGTGGAGGCACATCTGACCCATATGTGATTGTCTACCTAGCGTCCGATATGAAGAAGAGATTTGAGACCAAGGTTTACCGCAAGACCCTGAACCCCATCTTCAATGAGACTTTCACTTTCCAGGTACAAACCAAAGCCAACAATGCTTTTTTTGGTCCCATCAAGAGTGCTGCTCCCTGGGCAAAAACCTCTCCAGAGAGGAAGATGCTTGTGCAATCAGGACTGGGAAGTGTGAGAAAGGACCACCCTCATGGGCAAGGCTGCCACTGAGGAGTGAGTCCAGGCTTTTGGGTCCTCCCCTGCAGGTACCCCAGGCTGAGGTGTCTGAATCCACACTGGTGATGCAGGTCTATGACTTCAACCGCTTTTCCAAGCATGACATCATTGGTGAGGTCCGGCTGCCCCTGGCTACGGTCAACCTGCAGCATGTCATTGAGCAGTGGAGTGACTTGGCAATGGCCAGTAAAGTGGAGGTTGGTCCTTTGAGGGTGGGAAACTATGCTGGGAGGGATGTGCTCTTGCTTGGCTTGCCACCACCCCAAGAAGCAAGCCCTTAGGGGCAAGCACGAGAGTGGGGAAGACTCAGGAAACCCAGGGCCAGCCTGGTGCTCCAGCCTCAGGTTAGCTGGCTCCTCTGCCTGGTAGTAATTACTGGGATCTCCTTATCAGGAAGAGCATCTGGGTGAGATCTGCTTCTCACTGCGCTACGTCCCCAGCACTGGCAAGCTGACGGTGCTCATCCTGGAAGCCAAGCAGCTGAAGCGGATGGACTCTGATGGACTCTCAGGTCAGTGGGGGCTGCCTGTGCTCAGACCTTCCTACTCCTGCCCAGGTCTTAATGGTGGCACCAAGAGCCACAAAGCCTTGAAAACTCTTGGTATTGAAACCTGCTTCCTGCTGCCACCACCATATTCAGCCCTTGGCTGACCCCCTGCCTACTCCAGCACAGATACTTCAGCTTTGGGCAGTGCTGGAGGTATCTCCCAGGAGGAGATGTCATGGCTGGATTGTACAGGGAGCTTGGCAGGAGGAAGTGAGCTCTGAGGTGGCTGTCTAACCATGAGGCGTGACAAGTGGGATGCCATAGTCTCCTTGGGAATGGCTCAGGAAAGCTTTTTTGTGGCTGAGTTCTTCAGTCAAAAACTGTCACTTGTGTGTCACAGGTGTGCCCTCTTTCTCTTCAGATCCTTTTGTCAAGGTTCATCTCATACTGAACAGGAAGAAATGGAAGAAAAAAAGGACAAGTGTGAAGAAAAACACCTTAAGCCCTTACTTCAATGAGATGTTTGTTTTTGAGGTGCCTTTCAGTCAGATCCAGGTGGGTTTCCCTGAAATGCCCAGAGGTGAGCAGATCCCCACTGCAGCAAACCCCCGCTCACTGACCCTCATTTTTGTGTCCCCCCAGAATGTGGACGTGGTCATCTCTGTCTGGGATCATGACAAAGTGACCAAGAATGAGCCCATTGGCAAACTCTTCCTGGGCTGCCGAGCCACAGGCAACCAGCTGCGGCACTGGTCCGACATGCTGTCCAACCCACGCCGGTCCCTCGCCCAGTGGCACATCCTGCAGTCCCCAGAGGTGGTGGACAAAGCCCTGGGACTGAAGTCCCACCTCAAGCTCTCCCTGCACTCCAGATAGTGGGGGTCTCCTTCTCCACCCAGGGAGCAGGATGGTGGGCTTTTGGAGGGGCTTCTGCTCAGCAAGCTCTAGACATGTTGGTCTCAGCTTATTGTCAGCAAAGAGAGGACTGGGACTCCTTCTGGCCAAGAGATGATCTGGCTGCTGGTGCAGCTCATGCTCTGTGTAACGCCTGGGACAGGGCAGCTTGGAATCCCAGGGCAAGGCTGGACGTGGAGCCGAGGGTGCTAGAGGGGACGGCATGGGCGCAGGAGCCAGCTCATCCCAACTGCTCGTGGGCTGGGGGGGAAATACACAGAGCTTCAGGCTCATGCAAAACAGAGTCCATTGATATTTATAAAGCAGGGGGTTAATGTGCCGGTGGCATGGGTGGGAAGTTTCTTTAGTAGTGAATTTCTTGGCAGGAAGCGTGTTCTTGGAAAGGCTTTGTGTGTCCTGTGGAGGCTTTTAAACAAGACCAAGGTTTTGAAGAATGTAAGAGGCTTGAGAGAAGGAATACAGGTGGATGAGGAAGGTGTTGGAGACATTGGACTAGCTCTTTAGTGCCTTTGCAATGTGTTCTGGCTGGAGGCTGAATGAGAAGCAATGTGGCTTCACACTTAGTCTATTCTCAGCTCATGATGATTTGTGCATGCAGAGGTGTGACTCAGACTCGGGGACTCACCAGTGACCATCCCCGTGTACCACATGGATGAAGATGCACAGTGTGAGCCCCATTCACCTCACATGGTCCTACAGGAGTGACACAGCAAGGTTTGCACCTCTGGCACCTGGAGGTCCTGCCATGGAGGAGCAGCTGAGGCTCTTGCTTTCACACTGTGATCACACCACACTGGTAAAGGTTGGCTTGCAGCTCTCACATTGCTTCTGGGCTGTTTTCATGTTTAATCTGGGAGGATTTTGTGGGCACATGTCCTGCCCCACCCTGCTTTGTGAGGCCTTGGCGTGGGGGCTACGTAAGTAAAATCTCTCCTAGAAGGATGAGGGCATTGGAGTGGTGCCCCTACATGCCCTTGAGTATGCTGCAGGTTGGGGTGACTCCAGAGCAGCTTCTCTGAGCCACCTGCAGGAGGAAGCTCCCTGAACTGGGCTAGAGGAGGAGGGAATTGCTCCTGTTCTAAAATGTTTCTGCTATGAAGCAGCCACAGAACACAAGATCTGGGCTCGTGCTGTGAAATTTTGGCCCCAAAGACAAAAGTCCTTTTCACCACAGGGAACTGAAGGCACAGTGCTAATAGCTATTGCCTGGGCTCTGGAGGGGAGAGAGCCTGGCACATTAATGAAAAGCTATTAATATTAAAAAGCAGTTAATCTGTGATTACTCAGAGCTCCACAGAGCAACTATCCAAGAGTTAAACAAACATGAAGCTGAGAAAGATTATGAAAAGTCTCGATAGAGATTAATGACCTGAGCTTAACCATAAAAAGCTGCTGCTGTGTCTGCCTCTTGATGAATATTCTGCAGGCTACACTGTGGCCATGAGGAGGGGAGAAATGACAGGGTGGTTTTGAGATGACTGTAACAAGTGAAGTGTGGCTTCTGCTGGGGAAACAGCATCTGCTGGCAGCTGCTAATGAGATGGAGGAGGGAATCAGTCACCTGAGAAAGACTTGTAAAGGGATGTTTTAAAGCCTCAGCCTTCAGTCTCAACCTTAGAATCAGCCTAGGAACAGGCTGTGCAGAAAGTAACATCTCTGAATTGAGTTTGAGGTTCTAAATCTATTGCCAGGTTGATTTTTCTTGATGCTGTTGTGGTGATTTAGGGCCATGCAGCATCCAGGAAAGGCTTTTGGAGGTGTTTGCAACAGACAGTTCTTATTTTTGTGTGTGTGTATGTAGTGTGCTTTTTCCAGTCCCCCTATTTTGAAGTCATAGCCTTGAGGTTCACTGCATAATTTATGGGGCTGGGCATAAAAGTATGTGCATATTAGTCCCAAAACAGATGCAGTTGAAAGAGGTGCAGAGACAGCCCCTGCTTGAGAAACATAACTCCCCATACCAGTGCCTGCCCCTTCTCTCTGCAGCTTTGGCCTTGCTCAGTGCCTGGATTGCCAGCACAGTGCTGGGTGGGCAGGGCTGGAGAGGGAAGCCCGTGGTGCTTTTAGGGGAAAGGATGGGAATGTGGGAGTGGGCAGCCAGCTGGGCTGGCTCTGGGCAACCTGGAGTGAGCCTTTGTGCAGTAAAACTCAGCAAACCGAGCTGTTTGTTCAGGAGGGAGAGGCAAGCAGGTGGGGCTGTTCTCCACCCAGCTCCAGTTTTTAATGCACCGCCGGGGCTGCTTTTCCCCTCCGTCATCATTTCTCCTTCTCAGTAAGCCTTGTGTGCTTACAGCACGGCTTTGAGCACTCTCCTCCTCTGGCAGGATCCTCTTATATCTCCTGGCAGCTGTTTGAAGCAGGGCTGGTGGATCTGGGCTTCATTTCATGCCTTATTTCACCCCAAATGAACACAGCCTGCTCGGGAGCCTGTTTGCAGGAAGGCAGACAGCCCTGTCTTGTGTGCAAGCCATCTCCTTTTCACCTCCCTGTGGCCTTGGCGGGGGTGGCTGTCCCTCATCGATCAAAGCCAGATGTCCGAGCACCTTCTGCCTCACCGATTCTCCTTCTGCACTCGGGAGGGTGGAAGATGCGACAAGAAGAAAAAGGAGTGGGGAAAACCAGCTCCTCCTCAGCCTGTGTCTGTGCTGGATTCCCATGCCTGCATCTAGAGGGCAGGGCAGTACGTGCTCTGAGCTGGGGCTCTGTGTCATCTGTGGCCCTCGTTAGAGCCTCAGCAGCCAAGATTTCTTCTTCCGGAGATGGAGCCGGTGTGCAAGGGGGAGAGAAAGCAGCGGAGCTGTGCAAGCCCGTTCCCGTGGCTGCATAGCCCGTTGGTAGCCATGTGGCAGTGCTGGAGGTGTCTGAGTGGCTTTTTCCAGGAGGCAGGAGGCAGCCTTTTCCTGATCCTGCACCACAGGGGCAAAGAAGATTTTACTTGTGGTTAAGGAGGGCAAAGGTATCCAAGCCATCCAAAGTGCCCAAGTGGTGGATGCAGAGTTTGTCTCTGTGCATTTAATTAGCTGCTTTGCAGGTCAGTGGCAAGGCAAAATGCAAGGCTTGGGCCAAGAAGAGGTCTGTTAAAAGAGACAAGAAGCACTGAAAATGGAGGTGTTTGTTATTAAGATTTATAATCTCAATTGTTTACCTCCAGATCCAAGGCTCCTGACCACCAGAAGTCTCTCCCAAAGTGAATTACTCCCTCATTCAGTGATTTTTTAAAAATTTTTTTCATTTGTCCCTGCACTCAGGGAAATCAAATGGGGGAGCTGCACAAGGAGAAGGCTGAGCCTCATATGTGCTTGTCACTAGTTGTCTGCAGTGAGACAAAAATGATTACGGGCTGTCATCATTCGGCCTGGGTATGGGCTGGCTGTCCTCCAGCCACAGATTTTTTGGCTAGTCTTAGAGTTTTTGAGAGCTGGAGAGCATCTAAGCTCTTCTCACTAGGAGTAAGCATGCCTGCTTTATAAATATTCCTTAGCTAGCATCTTTATGCCTTGCAATTTTATGGGCAAAATGTGTACTTTTGTCATGCATGGGCTTATTTTTTAAAAGCTCCAGCTCCTGGATCCTTATACCTAGTTCCCTTTCTCTATCCTCTTTCTCCTACCCTTTTCTCCCTCTTTTTTTTCCTCCCTTTTCTCCGCCCCTTTCCCCTGCTCTGACTGCTGCTGGGGCTTTTGTATCTGGGACTTTTCCTGCCCCAGGTTGGGCTTGGTTTGCTTCTGGATACAGAAATATTGTTTGGGTCACTTTACATCTCAATGCACCTTGCCCTGCCATGGGCAGGAAGGGAGGGGTGCAAGCCCCAAACAGTCCAGTCTGAGAAACAGGAATAATAATGGGTGCACAGAGGTGCTTCCCAAGGGTCCAATTTGAACTTTGTGGGCAGACCTAGAAAAGCCTTCTCATTTCTCCATATTTCAGGTCATATTTCAGGTAGAATGGAACCAAATGAGAAGCAGCGTGAAGATTTCATAGCTTTCATGTTTCTGGGCAAAAAGTGCTCCCTGAAGAAGTTTGGCATTCTGGGTGAATGGGTACCCATCAGTGATGACTTGTTGCATGTCAACAAGATGAGAATTTCTCAACCAGCTTTGCTGACTTCAAAGAGAGGTGATGAAACCCCTGCAGGCATTTATTGCCACTCAATTTGAGCAGAAACAACCACAGAGTCATTTTGGAAGAGGAGTTTAACTGAGCTGAAAAGAGGTCTTGACCCACAAACAACCCAACCCATATCGTATTTTACATTTGTAAGCAGCATCTGGGAAGATGGTGGGTTTGCAAACAAGTGTTTCATCGCCCTGCCCATGAACACAGAGATTGCAGATGTCCTTGTCTGAGCCTGAAAAGCTCTCTGTGGGAAATGGGCACTTTGAATTGTGAATCAGTCATTGCTGACTTAGTAAAATAAACACTTCCCCTTGGAAGAGACAGTGAAGAGCTCAGTGTCCATGAAAGGGGTGGCAGTCTCACATGGAAACCAGCCCAGTTGGCATCTGGTTTTTCCCTGGATAGAGAGCATTTTCCTCTTAACTTTTACATACAAGTCAGAGCAGTTTAGACAGTTTAGAAGCCTGAATCTTGGCATGAAGGTTTTCACTTAAGACAGTCCAGTTAAAACACTTGGCTTTGATGTTCAGTCTGGATACGACAAAGGATGTGTTCATACCTGCAAAAGCCTTTGCTGAAGGTTTCTCAGCTTTGGATGCACTCATCCCACACCAGCCCCAACTTTTGCTAAACTCAGGTCTGCATTCACAAAAGAAAATTCATGTCTCAGATACTCTGTGAATTAATTTGCTTTGGGGATATTCTTGAGAGATGCTCAGTGTGGTTGAGTGTTGAGTTTTTCTGGCTCAGCCCTCTCCTACTCTGAGCACATCCTCTCTCTTGCCAAATGTGAATGAGAAGCACCTCCAGAAGAGCTTCCAGAGGCCCATCTCCTTGCAGCTTTCTGCTCCCAAGGCTTTCTCAATGTGTGCAGGTAGGTGAGGCTGCCAAGGATCTTTGCAGCTGACAGCTTTTTTTTGTAAAATGGGGTGTCTGGAGTCACACAGCATTTACAAATAGCCAGTGTGCTTGGAATGGATAAATTATGGAAGATCATTCCGTGCATGGCTACTGGTTTCTACAGCAATTGCTGATTTTGGGGAGAGAAGAGCTTTGAGATTTATCAGTTTTTCTTGAGCTCTATAGCTGTTTCTTTTTTAACTAACACCATGTTCTTGCTGCTGCTTTGTCTTGGCACAGAGAGCAAAGACATGTTTCAGCCATACTGATTTGAGCACACAGAGGCCTCAGCTTGTTCCCCAGACATGTTCTGGGTCACACCCTGGTCTCAACCAGGCTTTGAGGATGTGCATATACATGAAGGATTGGGATCAGGTGTTGGGTCACTTCGGTAATACTATCCAGGGGCAAGCTGGGTGGAAATTCCAGAGGGATCACCTCCTGTACACATTAAATGCTGAAGGCCTGGGCACGGACCAGTGCTGGTGTGAGGTGTTCACTTTCCAGGAGGCTGCCAACTCAGCCTGGGGTCATGGAGGAAGGGCCACTCTGTGGAAGTCCAAGGCTTCTGGTCCTGGGAAGAAGTGAGAAAAGCTCCTGAGAGGAGTGAGGTTTGTGCCCAGGGCTGTGCTGGGAACTGAGTGATCCTTACCCTGGCTGTGAACACAGACTCTCCATCACTGGAGACCGAAGCCCCTGTGTGCTACCATGGTCAGAAGGAACTTCATCCACACAAATTTTCTGTTTTTTGCCCTTCCCCTGAAGCCTCTCTTGACCCATTTGTGTTTTCATTTTGAAATGCTGCCCTTCCTCCAGGTTCTAGCTTGCAGTGAGCTGCAAACTCTTCCAGAAGCCCACACCAAACAGTGTCTCTTTGGAGTGGGAAGGATCATTAAAGTGCTTTGTTTCTCTTCAAGGCCAGTGTTTATATTGAAGGAAGCAGCCATGTGTGAGTATTTATGTGTGTTGATAGGAAGTTGTTCTGTTCCTGCAGGCACTTGGCCAAAGCTGGTGAGTATGAAAGTGAAGTGCACAAGGAGAAGGGTGGGGATGTGGTGTGTCCATAGTCCTGCAACGTGGCAAGATACCCTGGTCACTCTCCTTAGCACCATCAGCAGGAGGCAACAACTGCTTCAGCAAGATTGGTCTGCATGTCTCCTTGCTCGTGCAGCTGGAGAGATAAGTTTTTTGGTCTCACCAATCCTTTCCTTTATACTGTTTGGCAGATGAGGAGGCTGAGAGCAAAGGGGCATTACACACCACGAGGTCCCTGGTGCAGGCCCACAGATCCAGTCCCACCCCTGCTCCTCCCCTGCCTTCTCCAGCAGGCTCCCCTTCAAGGCCAATCTCTCCTGTCACTTGTCCCTTTTTGCTGTGTGGGGCTCTGAGCCCAATTTCAGGCCCCTGCACCACATCCCAGCTCCAAGAAATCCCTCAGGAAAAACAAGAAAAAGCCACATCCCGAGGAACCAACCTATTGGTCAGAAACCTGTGTGTTGCCCCTTCACAGGACCCATCATTACTCAGATAACTGAGTGCATCCACCTGAGGAGCACTGACAGTGGGCAGGGGCTGTGCATGAACAGCACTGACAGCTTCATCAGTGACAGCTTCATCAGTGGCAGCTTCACTGACATGAGCTGCCTGCCCAGTGATGGCAGCCTGAGTGTCAGCCCCTGCCTCTGCCACAGAGAGGGTTCAGCTCACACCTCAAGGCTGACTCCGGGCTCTGCTCCATGGGGATCATCATGGAATGGGGCAGCCCTCTGACTGGGACACTGATGAGTGCATCAAAGTCTCACTGGAAAAAGGGAATTGTGTCCTCATCCACATCCCAGGGTCCTGTGTGCATCATTGTGTAACTGATGGTCAAACACAGCATGAAGCAGCTGTCAGCCTATGAGTTTGTGATGTATCACCAGGACCTGCTGGTGGGTTTGGAGCCTGAGGGCATCAACACCTTGTGCCCGAAGCACTCTCTGTCAAGGAAGATATCATGGAACTAAACAGACAGGGTGGCTGTGTTGGTTAGCACCAGCCCTGAACAGGAAAAGCCAAAAACCTCCATCCCATTTCATGGGCAAATGAGGTGACTGTAGCTGTGGAATGTAGGACAGCACTGGCACAAAGATGTGAAAGTGATGGCCTTCCTTTGTAGAGTTCCTGGGGGCTACTGTCAGCAGAAGTAGAGAAATGGGAAGCTCTTTTAGGGACACAGTAGAGGGGAGTGGGTATGTCCTGGGCAGGATGGGAGCCATGTGCTTTGCTTTGATGTAGTGTGATTTTGGGAAAGCAAAGGGCAGTCAAATACAGGTTTCCCAAATGACCTTGCCTGAACTTTTATCATGATCATGAGTAGCATGCTTGTGTTTTGCTAACAGTGTCATCCTTGGAAATAAGGCATAGTATCATCTTCTGTCATGTCACTCCATAGGGCCTGTCCACTTGATGCTTGTGGGTTGTTGAAGAGGATGCAAGGTGTGAAGGTGTAGGAGAGTGTCACCAGGGACAGCTTGCATGGATTCATCACCCTCATCCTTTCAACACGTGGTGATTCCACGGAGGAGCCTGGCCCAAAAGAGCTGCACCCGAGTCTCTAAAACATCCTGCAGAACCTCCTGTGTGTGACAGGTCTTCCCTCTGTCTGACCTTGCAGGATGGTGGAAGTGCTCTGGGAATGGTGGCCCACACCCATGGTGCATTCCTCTAGCTCAGGGGGAAATGAACAAGGTCAGATGCTCCACAGGAAAGTACCCAAGTATGAACAGTGCATCCATTCCTGGCCCCTGTCTAATTAGTTCACTAATACCTAATACTCAGAGCAAATACCCCTTTGAAGGATGTTCCTGGAGCTTCCTTATGCCTTCCTTGAGCTTTTCTGCAAGAAACTTGTTCTTTCATCACTCAAACATTTATGTAATTCCTTTGGAAATTTCTGTCTTTCCTAATGTTAACCCTGGCTTCTAACTTTGATGTGGTTTTTTTTTTGTTTTTCCGTTCTTCCTTCTCCTCATTGGATTTCTTCCTCATGCTGTTTAATTCTGGCACATCTTTCTTTCTCTGGGAGAGCTGCCCTACAACTCCCTGTGCAAGGCAGCTCCATGGAAAGCATTCTGCAATCCTGAAGGCTCAACTTTCTGCTCATCCTATTACCACACCTCACCATCCACTCCTCCCATATCCTACAAACACTTCTGTCGGCCAATATTTTGTTCATAGAACTTCTTTCTTTGAACTTCATTCTTCCACTATTTCCTGCCACAAGGTGATAACCACACCCTTGAAATTCTGAGCAGATCTCTTTTGCTGTGCTGCATGCTTGGACTCCAAGAGGTCCAGAATGCCTTCACCTGCTCACAGAGCTGAAGGAAACTCCTTGGCTATGGGGAATTTTGAATGGAGAACTCCCCCAGTTTTGATTCCCCCACCAGGCTCTCTGGAGGACTGATGGGCCAGCAGAGGCCAGAATGTGTGGCAGCAGCATTTCAAAGGGACACATCCCAAGTGGGCCCAGCCCTGCCCACGCCTGGGGTTTCTCCCTCCCCCTCCTGCTACCACGGCAAACCCCTACAAGACAGCAGCCCCATATCAAGAACTTGCTCATCCTTCAGCAGCATCTGCAGCACTACTTGTATGGTGCTGAGGGTGCTGAAACAGGGAGCCTGCAGCAAGGGATTTGCCACTATCTATATAATGTCTGAGAGGCGCCTGGAAAATATTGTCAGGGCCATGTCTGAATCAGCCTAAAAAACCCCGGCTGGAAGAGGAGGGAACGCCTGGCCTGGGGGAGGAGAGCAGGAGCTGTTTGGGTCCCTGTCTCCATGGGATCCCCTACACACACACACACTACATGTGCTGTGAGCAGGGCTGGGGAATATTTCCAGCCATGTTTCCACCTGCTTCTCCTTCAGATCCATGGAGATATGGGTCTAGGTCATCCCACGGAGGGGATTTCCCTTCTTGCTGTCAGCATGGGGCTGCTCCCACATGCTCTTCTGCCTCTGCCCAGCCTGTGGCTGGATTTGAGGCTTGAGGCTGCCTGCAGCAGATTCACAGCTTTTTTTTCAAAAAAACCTGAGTTGTGTTGAAATATTTCCCACAGGGAAGAGCTGCAAGTATTTCCTGTGTGAGGGAAGTAACTGAGGTTAAAAAAGCATGCTAGTGCTGATGGCTTATTAAGGCATTGCTCTTGTATATGCTGTTGGCACTGGATATTTGGGGTGCCAGCTCTTTCTTCCTTCCGGAAGGGCAGAGTTGTTCCCAAGCCCTTGAAGGCAAATTGAGTCATGCCCTTGTCCATGGATATGCCACTCTGTGTATCTAAGGGGAAATGTTAATTAGAGGCCATGCAGATGGATGGCTGTGTTGCAGGGAGCCGGGGCTCCCCACAGATTTGAAGCCGTATCTACTGTGACTGGTTGGTGGCAGGAGAAGGGAGAGGAAGGTTTCTTCCTTGGCACTTCTGAGGAAAAACACCTCCCCAGCTCCTCTGGATCTCACGGGTAGAAGATGTTCTCTTCCTCCCCACCCCTCCTTCCCTGGGGGCTGCCCTCTCCTGTTTTCCTGCCGGCCTGGCCTGCCCCAGCCAAGGGAGGTGCACAGGGGACTCTTGCACATCATTGGTCTGAGAAGGTCTCCATGCCCTTAAAGAGAAGGTGGATTTTCTGCTGAGCCACCCGAGAAGCCCTTTTATACCTCCTTACTCAGCCAGCTGCCTGCGGCTCATCTGTCCATCCTCTCCAGCCAGCACGACTCTGATTTTCTCCAGACTTGGGTGAGCTTTTTTGCATATCTCCTAATGACCCAACTTATATTAGGGAGTGGTAGGGGAGCAGATTTACTTACCTGAGTATTAAGGAGATAAATACCAGGTGGGGGTGGCCTGCTGGGAGAAACAGGGGTGCCAATAAGGCTTTCTCCATCCTTTGCTTGTTGGAGAGGATCTGTGCATTGGAAAGGTTCCCTCTGTCTCTTCCAGTGAGCTCTTTTCGATTTCATGCTTTCTCCTGCCTTGGCTGGTTCTGCTCTCAGCTTGAGTGGCGAGGGCAAGTGGATCCTAACGCTGGCCTCCCCAGGGCCATAGGATTCAGGATCCTTGCCTGCGGTGACTCGGCTGTGCTCCCTACTTACACCCCTTCCTCCAGCTCCCCACCCGGCCCTTGCGGCGCCTTCCTCCCCCAAAAACACCCTCGGACAGGCACCGACATCCAAATTTATGGCGTGCTCCCGGCAGAACAGGTGATCCAAAGCCCACGAGGCGGGCAGCGGGCTGCAGCCTGGCGCTGTCCCCTCGGCTCCGCGGCGTCGCTGTGGCCGGGGCGGGAGCAGGGATGGCAGCACAAACAGCCGGCGTTCCTGGGCCGGGGCAGGAGCGTGTGTGCGGGACAGGGATGGCAGCACAGAGAAACAGCCGGCGTTCCTCGGCCGGGGCAGGAGAGTGTGTGCGGGACAGGGATGGCAGCACAGAGAAACAGCCGGCGTTCCTCGGCCGAGGCAGGAGAGTGTGTGCGGGGCAGGGATGGCAGCAGAAGCAGCCGGCGTTCCGCGGCCGCAGCCCCGCCACCTGCGGCGGCTTGCGCTCCGCATCGCCGCGACCTCCCTGGGTCACGGGGCTGGCACCGGGGAAAGGCTGTCCTCCCAGGAGACAGCTGCAGCTCCTTCTGCAGCTCCCTGGCCATTTTTAGAAGCACTTTCCTCCCCCCTCCCTCCTCTCTGAAGTAATGTGATGGGCCCGCACATTTTCCAGGATAAAGTTTCCTTGGCCCTGCAAGCTGTGCCTCCAGCCTCGGGCATGAGCCCCCGTTAACACTTCCCGTCCTGACAGAACCTCCCAGGGTCTGCAGGTGGCTGCGTTTTGGGGGCTTGTCTGCTCTGCAAAGGACAGGCTTAGGAGATGCAAGCAGCAGGTATTGTCCTGCTGGAAAAGTAAAATTTTGTTTATGTGGAAATCATTTACAGCAAAGCAAGCTTCCTTAATACCCTGCATTGTACATGCAAAATTTCCACTTAAATCAAGTGCAAGGAATCGTCTGGGGATTTTTTTTGTGCCTGTATCAACTCAAACCACAACTTCCAACCTTGCTCTACATCACTTGTGCTGAGGTTGCTGCAACAGGCTCCCCTGTCCCACAGAATGAGTACATACATTGGCAGCAGCATCCTCTGAAGGCCTTCCTTGTCACCTGGGCTCATTGCCAACCCTTTGCAGGCTTTGGGATGTTTCTTGTTTATGAAGTGAAGCAAGGTTGAATGGCAAAGGGAAGCAATAAGCTGAAAATGGTTTTTGCCTTTTCTTCCTTCATTGAATAAAATGGTTTCCTGGGGGTGAGACAAGAAACATACCTGCAGGAATCACTGTCACAAATCTCTCATTTTCTGGCTCAACCTCACTTAGTCTTTTCCAGAAGTCCCTTGATGCTGAGGTTTGTGTGGCTATGAGGAGATGTTTGCTTCTCGTCTACAAACTGCAGCCTAGTTCCCTATATGATGAAAAATTGGTGAAGTTGGGAAATAAGAACAGACCTGTTCCTCTTTTTATTTTCTAGAGGAATCTTGCTTTGTTTTTAAACCCAAGAAAGTGACCACAAGCATGAACAGTTGTAAACTTTTTTCATGGTTTTCATTTCAGGCTCACGACCATCTAAACCAAGATGTCTGAGTAAGTTCCCATTTTCTGTCTCTAATATACTGTTGGCATTTAAAAACTTTTGTTCAACTGCCAACTTTTATGCTTGTTAAGATTCTTCTGCTTGTTTCCAGTTAGGATGCTAAACTAACTGCCTTTTTTTCCTCTTTCCTCTTTCTCTTCCTTCCTTTCCTTGTCCATCTGCTTTTCCTGAACAGTGAAGAGGTAAGTGTGTTTTGCTGGGGTTTTTCCTTTAGCAATGCTGATGGCAGCAGTCCCGGCTTCACTGTTCCTCCTGAGGAAAATCAGCTGCTGGGTGTGTGTGTGTGGGAAGAATGGCTCATGGTTATTTTCTTGCTGACTCCTCCTGGTAAACACGTGAAGGAGAAGAAAAATCCCTTTTGAAAGACCTTTTTTTGTCCTCTGGCTTGGAGTTAGATGCTTTTTTCCCTCCATTCCTGCTTCCCCAGCCGGCCACGAGATGGTGCTGGGAAGGCAGTGGTCCAGAGCTGCCTCTCCATCATCCATCCACTGTCCCGTCCTTGGCCTAGCATCCTCTCCTCCTTCCCCACATCTAGCCCTTCATTTTCTACCCACTGAGCGCTGACAAATCCCTTCTCAAAAGCAATCCAAGGAGACCTAAATCCAGGGGAGTGTCAGCAGGGTGGAGGTTGCATTCTTATCAAGTTTTCCCTGGCTTCTGTCAGAGCCAGGTGGGGTTGGGGGCGTCTGAAGAAATGCAGAGGAAGATGTGGGAGGATTGTTTGTGGCTTTGTCACTCCACATTTCCTCTTAGCAAATTGCTCCATCCTTCATTTCTGCTTGGCATCTCCCCATATGTCCGAAACACCACAAGCTCCAGCTTGTTCTCACTGAGAGAAAAGAGGATGTCAGGGACACATAGAAATGCCCCAAAATGGTGCTGATATTCAACATGTTCTTTAATCCCCATCAAACCCAGACCTCCCAGAAAAAGCTGGGAGGACATTCTTTGCTAAGGTACCAGTTTTCAGAGGGAATAAGCCCTGGACTAACAGCCCTCGAGGGATCTGATTATCTTATGGTTAATAGGGAGCTGCATCTCTGAGCTGGGTGCCTTTTGTCTGCAGAGCCCTCCAGCCCTGTCAGGAGGGTCTTGGCATCATTTGCATATGCAAGACATGTCAGATTTTGTTACATTTCACTCTGCAAATCCTTATCCACTTCCTCCTCTATGCAGCACAGACCCACACCCAAGTGCTGCTTTCTACTCCCCGCCCCTCAGGATATCAGATGTGTTTCCCCTGGGCCAGCCCAACTCAGCCGTGTGCAGTCTTCTGGGTGAAATACTCAGGAAACAGCTGAAATGCAGAAGTTGTGGGTTTTTTATAAATAAGAGTCCTGTTGCTGCTGGTCCAACATGACAAGGACAGAAGGGCAGCCTGTGGTCGTGTCTGTCCTCCAGCTGTGATGAAATCCTTTGTGCTAGGTCTTTTCAGCTCCAAGAAATTACACATCCTGCATGTTTTCACCTGCCTGGCTGTCCTTGTCACCAGAGTGTCAGAAGGACATGTGCCCTGGTCTGTTCAGAGGGACATCCCACAGCTCCTGAGTGCCCTGGGACATGAGGGTCATTAGCTTGGGTGCAAAGTAAAACACATCTGAGTGAAGAGAAAATTAGAGAAAAGGCTAGATGTCCCAAGAAGCCAAGTTTGAAGCCACAATTTATACATATATTTTCAAGTTCATCACCCTTGTTACCATTTCCCAAGGGACTTTGTAGGTTTTAGCTACCTGAGATTGGCAAAGCTGGGTTCAGCAGAGAGCCTCTTCCTTGAGTGCTGCTGGTTTGGGGACAAACTGCGTATGAAGATGGAGCCATCTGCTTGGCAGGGCTGAAGGTCCTTGGTGGACTGTGGCATTGCATGGGGAAGGGCAATGGAAAGGGGAATGGGCACCTGATAACCTTTTCTCTTGTTTCTTCCACTTGCAGAAAAAGAGGAGGGCAGCCACTGCCCGTCGGCAGCACCTGAAGGTACGGGGCACTGCTGTGGCTGTGGGTGTGTGTCCCAACCTTCCCACCTCCCATCCCAAGCCAGACAGCTCTCAGCACTCTCCCCACTAGAAAAGGCCACGATGCTCGACATGGGGGCTTCCCACCCCACTCCTTACTGGGTCTCCATCATATCCCTTGCTTGGAAATGGTGGCATTTATGGGAGCTCCCCAGGCTGCCTCTCCATCCTCCCACTCCCCTGATGACACCCCTACCCTCCTTCCTTACTTCCACCCTGCACTGACCTTTCTCCTGCTCCCTTCCAGAGTGCTATGCTCCAGCTTGCTGTCACTGAAATAGAAAAAGAAGCAGCTGCTAAAGAAGTGGAAAAGCAAAACTACCTGGCAGAACATTGCCCTCCTCTGTCGCTCCCAGGATCCATGCAGGAGCTTCAGGTACAGGCTTCTTTAACCCTTTCAGTGCTGGAGCAGGAAATATTTGACTCCATCAGTCAGCCTGGTGGATCTAGACTGGTCCTCTATCTTGACCCTCTCTTAACTTGTGTTACCTTGGAGCACAATGGGCATGCAGCTGGCTTGAGAAGCAAGTGGAGTTTCTCTTCCAAAAATACGGGGCTGGCTGGCAGGAAAGATGTGTTTTAAATGATATGTTGAGGAATTAGTAGCATGGAGATTAGGAGCTGGCTGACAAGCCCCTCTTCACCTCAATCCCATCTCGTTTTCTGGACAGAGGGCTTTCAGAGCCAGAGTGGTCAGGAGAGAAGAATCATTCATGGATCCTAACAGTCAACATTCTTCTTTGCTTTCTTCCCAGGAGCTGTGCAAAAAGCTTCATGCCAAGATAGAGTCAGTGGATGAGGAGAGGTATGACACAGAGGTGAAGCTACAGAAGACTAACAAGGAGGTGAGCTTCCCCTGAAGCCATCCTTCAGGGGGACTGTAGCCCATTCCTCATGCCTCCCTGCACTGCTTGAGTCCATCTCATGAAACCCATGCCCTGCTCTCTCTCTATCCCCTTCATTTCATCCCCCCAGCTGGAAGACTTGAGCCAGAAACTCTTTGACCTGCGTGGCAAGTTCAAGCGGCCACCGCTGCGCAGGGTGCGCATGTCCGCTGACGCCATGCTGCGGGCCCTGCTGGGCTCCAAGCACAAGGTCTGCATGGACCTCCGAGCCAACCTGAAGCAAGTGAAGAAGGAGGACACTGAGAAGGTATCCTTCCCTCTTCTTTTTTTCCCTAACAGGAGTTGCCCCACCCTTCAGGGCTCACACCTCCCTGTATGATAGACAGGGTTGAGAATGACTCTCTGTACTTTGCTCAGTATTCCCTTCTCTGGCACCTGTGATGTTGGAACAGGAGGGTGCATTGGTGGAACTGTGTTCCTCTAGCTGATATGGAGGTTCCCATGGGTGGACTGGTGTGGGGTCTGGTGAGGTGGGTTCTTACCCTGGCACCATTCACACCAACACAACCATCCCTCCCCCAGGAGAAGGATCTCCGTGATGTCGGTGACTGGAGGAAGAACATTGAGGAGAAGTCTGGCATGGAGGGCAGAAAGAAGATGTTCGAGGCTGGCGAGTCCTAAGCTGCTGCGTCTCCACACCTGTCCTCCTCTCCCCGCTGTCCCTGCCACCCTGCCAGGCCCAGGGGTGCTGGCTGGGTGCCATTTCTCTCTAGTTTTGCAAAGCGCTGCATCATGGCAGCAGTGATGTAAATAAAGCTTTGGTGGGAGAGGTGGGTGTTGCCTGCCTGGGTGGCCAGACCCTGACTCACGCCATGGTGCCAGCAGGGACTGCCTCACTGTGGAAATCCTGGTGGGGATGGGAAGGCTTCAGTAAAGGCTGTGCTGAGGAGATGGGGGACCTCTCTGCTGTTGGTCCCTGTACAAAGCTGCAGATGCTCATGCCCTTCCCCAGTGGTGGAGACAAAGAGACAACAATCCAAGTCCCAGGAGGTGTTGCAGAACCTCAACCCATGACAGCATTAGCAGGAAGGTGTGGGGAAGAGCTGAGAAGGGGGCAGAGGGGTAGCATCTGCAGGGCAGAAGCAGACCCTTTGGGGGGTCTTCTTTCCACTGGGGGAGCAGTGGGTCACTCGTCTCCCTGCCATGGTGGGGATGTCCATGCTGCCCACTTTTCTTTTACATTAGCCCTCAACTTCCAAATTTCTAGCTGCCAACAAGTAACATCTTAAATCAGTCTCAATGGTTTTTAAAACAGAACAAAGCAAAACCCAAAATTTGCCTTCCTTCTGCCCTCTCCCATCCCCCCAAACCCTCAGCTCGTGAAGTTTCCGGCACAGCTCACTTCTGCTGAGCACAGGAAAAGCGAAACAGTGGCAGTACCCTGGTGCTGGAGCTGTCTGTGGGGCTGCCGTGCCAACCAGGGGAGAAGATGTCAGACTCGGAGGGGTGCCAGGAGGGTGCAGAAGGAGTGAGCCAAGTGGGAGATGAATCCCCTGAGGAGAATGAGAGGTGAGGCTTGGGGACACCACAGCTGCCTTCCAGTCCCAGGATACTGGGAAGCTGGGAAGCTGGAAGGGCATGGTGGGAAGGGAGGATGTGCAGCCAGAGCAATGATGACCCATGAGGCTGGAATAGGTCACATGTTCTGTCCGGCTTTTGACAAGCTTCTCCAGCTCAGAGGAGACTTAGATTTCCTAAAGGTCTCATCCCCTTTGAACTTCAAAGCACTTGGGAAGGGGTTGATCGAGTGGGGAGCCCAAGCTCCAGAGACAGGCGAGCTCAAGTGAGAGGTCTGGGGACCTGAAGCTGCTCTGTGGCTGAAATCAGCCCCATCTCTAAGACCCCTCTAGAGTGGAGATCATCTGCCTCCTCTCCTGGCTGGGCACATCTGATTTCTTGCTGCATCCCCTACGTCTCCAGCCGAATTAACCTGGCAATGTTTCAGGCTGGCTGCTGTAAAGTTATATTTCTCCCTGTGCCTCTGCTCTGTTTTATTGCTTTATCAGCAGAGACTGTAAATTTTAGGGTATCTTCACTTGAATACAGACAGCTTTCCATGAAGGCTAAAAGAAGATAGATCAGTAGCAGAGACCACATCTGTCTGTGGTGGAGGCAGACAGATAAGCTCGGCCAAAGTGCATCACCCAGAAGTACTCAGATTTGGACTGGATTCAGGCTGAGCATCCAGGGAGCTTAGGAGGTTGCTTGATTTTTTACCTCTAGCTTCAAAGCTTTCATTAGCATTTCTCCCCAAGGCTTCTGAGAGCCAGCACAGCTAATGTTGACAGGAAAAAGAACCCCTTGAGTGACAATGAGAGGAGAAAGGTGTGTCATCTCCTGTCATCAGAGGTTGCAGTAAGTGCTTCTGCTGACACCTGACAGCAATTAGCCTTGGCTGAAGATTTGACTGGAAGCTTCAAAAGGTGCTGGAAGGCTCTGTACATGACTCTCTGCTGAAACAAAGGGGAAGCCTTGGCTGCTGGGGGAGCACAGGGCTTTCCTTAGCACTGGGATCGATGTGATTCCCAGCATTGTTCCTGCCTGGCTGTGCCTCTGCCGCAGGCTCAGCTCACCTTGCAGCAGCAAGGAGCAGGTGCTGTGCGTGGCCCAAGGCAAGCAAACCATCCTGCTCCCCTCTTGCTGCAGTAAGTTCAGGTTCTTTGGTGCATGCAGGGCCACTGGTGGGGTCTGCTGGTGAGGCTGGGTCAGCTCGTTCCCTTTTCTGTTTCCTGCTGGAGTTTCAGCTAAATAAAGGCTGTCTGGAGGAGTCTGTTCTGTAGCATGCAGACCCTCACAGCCTTGTTTAAAAAGAGTGTGAACACTGACAGCAGAGTGGCACATCCTTTCCTCTCTAGCTGTGTTTTAGAATCTTAATGAAATATGAAAATTGATGGCAAAAATAGCAAGCAGAAATGAGTTCCTCTTTCTTTTAAAATTATGAAGAATTACTTTTCCTTACGATTTGTAGAATAGTTTCATGTGCAGCTCTGAACTTCTCTTGCTTTTCCTGGTGCGGTTTAAACACTTGTTAGACTCTGGTGATTTCCACTCCCAAAATGGAAGAAGGAAGTGTTTACTTGCTGGTTGGATCTACCTTTTCTCACCCTGTGGCTAGTTTATCTCCTCTCCTTGACAAAAAAAAGTTCTTTTCAAGCTAACCCATGGATGGATGGAGGCAGGACAAGGCTCTAAGGACAGCCTAAAGCATGATGGATGTCAGAGCAACCAATCTTGTGATGGAGCTGCCAGGAAAGTAAATCCCAAGGCTTCTGGCTGTAATGCACAGTGGGAGATGTCAGGAGAAAAACATCAGTGCTGTGTTCCCATAGACAGTGAACCTTGTCTATTTAACTGTGCACAGTGTATATAGGAACATGCATTGGAAAATGTCCTAGAAAGAGGAATTTGGACATAGCCTACTCTGTTTCCTCATAGAAAGTGGGACATAGTGGCAAAGTCCTGCTGGTGTAACGCTGCTTAAACCTGAGTGGTGTTATGCTCTCTTCCATGAACTGGAATTGCTATATGGGAAACTGCTGTGGTCTGAGCCTTCCCAAAAAAGTGAGAAGCTGGGGGCAGCTCTGGAGAGGTGGCTGCTTGGGTTGTCTTGCCATGATGGGGAGAGGTTGGGAGCCCAGTATGTACAGGGTCTGCTACTCAGAGCTCTCTCCATAAAGCTCTGCAAGATTCAGGTAACTCCTGCCCTTGGTTCCTACACCCATGGCTGTGCACATCCCTTGGGCTGTGCTCTGCAGGATATCTGCACCTGGGAGGCAGATTGGCTTTTCCCAAATTCCTGTCTCTGTCCTCCTGGGGCTTCCCTCCCCATGAGCTGCAGGGCAGGCAGCCCATGTATGGTCACTGCTTGGGGAGAGGCTCTGCTGTGCCAGCCAAGCCCCAGGCTTTTCCTTGCCACGTTCATCCCCAGCTGTCTTGAATTCTCCAGATCCTTAGAGGAGTCTCAAGGGTCTTTGCTGAAATGACTGCTGTTGCTAAGTATACCCATGGTTGGAAGGAAGTTGTTTGGGAAAACTGATACTTGGAGAGTTTTTGGACCCCTCAGTACACCAGATTCCTTGGGGGTAGAATGAAGGGATGGCTGATCCCTGCTCAGGAGTAACTGGTCGCAGTTTGACCCAGCTGGGCTCATTAAAGTGGAAAAATTGTAGGGAAATTAACAGGGGAGGACCAGATGGATTATTTAATGAACCTGGGTTATACTACTGGTTTCCAAATTAGATATAGGTGCTCTGGCAGGGGCATTAGGGATAAAGAGCCGTCTCTAATTATAGGAGGTATCAGGTGCCTTCACTGTCCTTTTCTCCTTGGGGAGAAAAAAAAATAAAATTAAGCCTGGCTTGCCTTGCCTTTCCTCCAAGCTTATTTTGCTATGTAAAGCTATAGGTTTGGAGGAGTGTGTGTTAAAGCAGGGGATTGCCCAGAAGCCTTCATTTGAATTGCACTTTTCTCTTTAAAACACAGAAGACTCTTTTCTGGCTGGAAGGCTGGCTTTTTTAAAACTCTTGGTGTGAAGTCTGGCTCTGAAGCTTGTGGGAATTCCTTGCCCCTGGATTTTGTAAGGTGAACTTACTTCAGAGGGTTTAGGGCTTTTCCCCAAATCTGAAAACCTTGTGATAACTGGAAGGGCTGGCTGTGCAGCAGAGAAGTGCTTAATCTTGGCATGCCCTGGGGATCCTGGGCCCCTCTGCTCTGACCTTCACTGACCTTGCTAATCCATCCCTGACTGATGCTCTGCCTCCATCCCCCTTTGCATCCGTCACCCCTGTGACCCACGTGCCCAGCTGTGGGGTCTGCCTGGGGGCTGAGCTGACTCCTTGCTGCCCTGGTGCTCTCTTCAGAGCTGAGCTTGCTCCCAGCCAGGCACTCATCCAGCCTGTCTGCTGCCTCTGTCAGGATACTGACTCGCATCTAGACAGACCACCTGGCCAGGAGACCTTGTCAGTGCCATGTTTTTGTTGGGAACAGCTTTTGATTTGAAGAGTGTAGGAATCCTGGCCCAAATAAAGTTGTTGCTCAGGCTCCAGGAGGCATTGGTATGACCACCAGGCTCCTGAGGGTGCAATCTGGCTCTGACTGACTGCAAACCTGCAGTGGTGCTCAGGGGCTCAGAGGGAACATCACACGGATTTGGTGCTCTCACTTCATCCTCCCCATGCTGCCCTCCTGGCACAGTCCAGCTTTGCAAACCTGCCTGGGAGGGATGGTGCCTGCTCACCTGGAAAAGGTGAGGGAGGGCTCTGCTCCCCTGGCTTGCACAGCAGCTTGGGTCTCCTGCAGCTGCAGTTCCTGTTCTCTTGATCAGTCCAATGAACTCCTCATCAGGCTGAGTCCTTGGGATTACTGAGGGGGTGCTTTGGCATCCTCTGAAGCCACATGCATGGGGAGTGGATCTTCTGGATCTTCATGGTGTGGTTCTGTTCTAAAGCCTTTCATGAGGAGAAGCCTTGGGGATGTACATCAATGAAAGAAAGACACAGGGGTGTATGATAGGGACTCAGGTCTCTTTACCCAGGTTGTGTTCTGGATCATGGCCATCTGGTTGGGGTCAAAAATTATCTCCTAGGAGGTGCTACACATTCTGGGAAAGCAGCTGTCCTGCATGACATGAATTTGGTATGATGAGTACCAGAGGAGCACCCAGGGTACCCAGCCAAGGTCAGGGTGTCACCATGGTGAGTGCTCTGTGGCTACTGCCTCAGGGATAAAGGAGAGGTTATCTCTACTGCAAGGCCAGACAGCTCAGGCTGAGATGTTTAGGAAGGTGAAGGGCTGCCCTGACTGTAGAACTTGCCCACTGTGGGTTTGGTACCCAGAAGAGGTGGTTTCCTATTGGACCTGTGTGACATCTGGCAAGCCTTGGCAACTGTCTTAGGTAACCCAAGGCATCCCACACTTGACCTATGTGTTTTGGCACCAGTATCAGCTAGGAAGCACAGGCCACTGGTGAGATTTGAGCCCAGCTCTCCTGAGGCTTGGCCAGGTGTCTTGCAATCCTCAGCATGTCCACATGTTCCACGGAGGCTCAGCCATGAGTGGGTTAACCAGCCCCACTTAGAGCCCGTGTATGTTTTCCTTGCCAGTGCATCCATCCTAACACACACCAGATGTGTGAGGAAGCCTTTGAAGTGTCTTAATCCCAGGTTTTGGCATTCAGAGTTGTCTTTCTCACGGGCAGGTCTCCAGTGGCTTTCTGAGGGCTTCACTCCTGCAGCCCCCATCCCCTGCAGGAGAACTTGAGCAAGGCAGGACAAAATAGCTTCTGTTATTTGCTACTTTAAACAAGTCCCTCCTGGGATGGTCTGCTGGGGCTGGCAGCAGAGCTCCATCTTCAGTCACACGTGGGAGTGTCAAACCCAGGAACTGCTTGGGTTCAGCCTGTCTCATGAGCAGTGGTGGCTCACAGCAGCCTCGTGCATCTGGTAACTGTCCAAGAAATACATGGATAAAGAGGAAGGTAGATGAGCAAACCCAGCTGGATTTATTAATGAATGGAAATGGCAGACAGTGGGCTTCTCTTGGCCTAATTGGTGACTTCCATCCAGTGGTCTGAAAACTTGGGCCAATCTGCAAGCAATTGATCTGAGAAGTGCAGTGCAAGACTCAGATTAGCTGGAGCTCAGTTTATTTGGATTTCTCTTGCTATTGCACAGACATGTAGGCACAAAAATGCTTTTGCCAGTGTATGTCAGCACCATCCCTCTGCCTGCCACAGAGAAAGCTCTGCCAGTTTGCATCAGCTGGAGGTCTTTGGTTCTTTTGCTTACGCGCTCATTTTGAAAACAGATTTTTTTTTGTTAGGGATTCATTCTGCATTACCAAGGAAGCCTCTCTCTCAGCTCTAGGTATCTGTTGCTTGCTGCAGCTGACTAGACAGTTTGTGCTGTGCCTTTTATCAAGTCCTTGCCAGATAGCTTGGAAAATATGATCTCTTCTTCTGTACTTGTGCATGCTTGTGCTTTTCTGCTGCAGAAGCAGTTTTCTTTCCAGTGCAAGCTTGCTTTGGAGCCATTAGCAGTGACAAACTCTGAACTATTGACAGACCCCAAACAATCACAGCTGCCAGCTATTTAGGAGGGGCAGAGTTCTCTCCCAATAAAATTGATGACAATAATAATTTCCTCTTGAAATAAGTGCCTCCTTGCAGTTGTCACGTAGCTTCCCATAACAGGAGCTGACAGCATTGTACCCAAGCTGAGCTGTCTTGAAGGGCAGACTACTGTAATACACAGGCTGTGCACCCCTGCTCTGGTGGGACCTCTTCCTGGGGGTGCCATGTGTCTCTTCTGCCAGTTCTTCATTCCAGTTGCCATCTTCCTGCACACAGCATTAGCTGCCCTTTGTGCAGAAAGGCTCCTCTTAGCTTTTTTTGGGGCCTCACTTTGGAGCATTAATGACTGTCTTCCCCCTTGATGGAGCCATGTGTCTTCAAGCTTTTCGAATACATGAAGGTGCTTTTGTGAGCCCTTTCAAAACAGCTCCTGTCTTTTGCCCAGCGAGGGAAGCATGGATGGATACGGGCAAGCTGATGCCTTTCCCTGGGACAAAGGGAAAGCAACTCAAAGTGAGGGATGCAGGAACTGTCAGATGGTGCTTGGGAGTTCCTTCTTATCCATTTGGTCTCCCCAACCCCAGCTGGAGTGTAAAGCGGAGATTAATGGTTGCTAAAACTGCTTGTGTTGCACAACACGGTGCTGCATCAGAGCCTGGAGCCAGCTGCAGATGAGCTAATAAGTTTATATTGGGCAGAAGCTGTATTTTACTTCTTGAAAGCTGTGTGGTCAGCTGAGCAGCACGGCTCGACACAGGGCTATGCTCATGCAGTGGAACTCACCTACAGGCCCATCCACAAAACGTGCTGCATGGCTTTGGGCAATGCTGAAACACGTCACACAGATGCCACCTGCTGAAGGACGGTGGTGCCTCTGTTACTGGTTGTGCTCCTCTCACACCCAGCAAAGGAAATGTCTGAAGGTGTCTTCAGCTGCCCAGTGCCCATCTAATCCACCTAGTCAAAGCAAAGACCACTCCATTTATTTTAAGTAGACATTCAAAATTCAAATTCATTCAGCAGCTTCCCAAACCTTGGTGAGCAGGAACTTGTGACGAAGCAATGTGATGCTATAAAAAGACCTTTTTCAGATTTTTTCTACAGTGTCTGTTGAGGGAAGACAACCTCTTGGCAGCAGCTGCCTATATCTTATCCATCCTGGCTGGAGTCCTTTGTCCTGCTTCTTGGCCTTGCAGTAGACAGGCATCCCTAAGAGATGGAGCCTGCCTCCTCGAGGCCAATAGTTCTCCTCTTGTCCTGTAATGACCCTCCTGTGTGGGATGGGAGTGTCTTATCTGCAGCCATTGTTTTGTCTTCCTGTCTCTTTCCCAATGGCTTTGTTGATTTAACATAATATATAGATAGCAGTGCACAGTATCAGTAAGGATGCTGGCTCCACATGCTGGACCAGCTTCACTCCTCCTGGCCTTGGCTGAGTCACTGGGCCTTGGCCCTGGTCTGGTGAACCTGGATGGTGGCTCACTGCAGTGGCTGAGGTGTTCTCTTGCTGTTTGCCCAGCCCTTGGTGCAACAGGATCTTCTTTAACTGTGCTGGGCTGCCCTGTTAATGCTTCTCTCCTTCCCCTGTTTTTTAAATCTGTCCTTTGTCTTTGTGTGCATCACCTCTGGAGCAAAAGCATCTTCTCTTACAAGGTTTGTAAACTTGCATCTTCCCCTCTCACTGATAAATGAAGCAAGCTTCATGATGAAACCTAATGATTTTAGGTTTATTGATGTACCCCTTAAGTTCCCCAGGGAGTGTCCATTTTCCATTCTGTGTGAGGGTGAGGTAGAGGAAGAAAGATACTCCTAGATCCAGCTTCTGATTCCCTCTCATTTCTGCCTCTTTGGATATCAGAGGAAGAAAGTCATCACTGATCCCATGCCAAATATTTCAGACTTAGTATGACACAGTGTTTGTTGGCTGTTTAGACCCACAGTTATACATGTTTTTCATGGTGCTCCTCTGAGCACGCTGGCCTGGCAACAACTCTGAGCCAGGACAGCTCCTGTCTACAGCCCCCCCTCCCTCTACACCCATGGGGTTATCTGCTGGGAATATCTGCTCTTGACTCATGCCAGGACAGAGGAAGGTTTGCTGGGGAGCATCACTGGGACTGGACTCCTGGCCCTGCACCCTGAGCCAATTGCAGAGGTGGGGCGCCCTGCCCTCCTGGCAGCACACTTTGGTGCTTGCAAAGGGCTGCTCTGGTGGGAAGGAGACAATGTGCTGCTTTTGGCTGACACTCCTACTGTTTCCTCAGGATTATCTCTTGTTTGCCTGTCTTGGTCTCTGTGTTTGGCTGCCTGAAAGTGAGTGCTGGCAGTGTAAACTGGACTGAGTTAAGTGGGAATTCAGGGTGAAGGTGAGGTGGGCAAACCCTACCCCTCAGGCCAACGTGTAAACCACACCATCTATGCAGCTGATGTATCAATGGTTTGCCCTTTCCCCTGAAATGGGGCTCCTGAGGAGCTGGGCAAATGCTTCTGCCTGCTGAGCTGGTTTCAAAGTGGTGGATGCATGTGCCTGGTGAGGAGAGGCATGTGGGATGTCAGGATAGGGAGAGAGGTTTGAGATAACAGAGGGAAAGATGCATCATTTAAAAGGAAAACCAGAGACTCTCCCATCTATTCCATTGGCCTAGAGGCTGCTGGTGGAGGCACAGGGTTTCCAGCTGAGATAGGGCTCTTAGTGCTTTGTGAAGATGTGAGGCTGTCTCTGTGAGAACATCTTTTGGGGTGAGATCCCACCACTGACACGCAGGCACAGACCTCTGGAAACCATGGTGGCACTGGTAAAGGACTGCCCTTGCAGTGACTGTGCTTTGGGGCTTATGCTGACAGTGGCTGACATCCCAGCAGTATTGGAGAGAAGTGCTTGAGCTGTATTTCCTCACTAGCAGGACTTGGGTATTTTTGTTTCTTTTTTTTTTCCCCCTTGACCATGTGTGAGCCTTCAACTGATTTTGCAACTAGTGCTACATAGCAGAATGATTGTGTAATTAACTGGAACTGGTGCAGCCCTACCTCTCTGGGACTTCAGCCCTCCTTCCCACAGGGATGGAGGCAGACCCGCTCTCTCTCACAGCATCTCACCTTCTCTGCCTCCCCTGCTGCTGGGAAGAGTTTTGGGAAACTCCAGTGCCACACAATGTGCTCCTGGGTGCTCCAGTTCCTGTAGTGGGGTGGTGTTTTGCTGCAGAGATTTATGGTGGTTCTCCTAGCTTAAACTGTGCCAAAAAATAACAGCTGAATTAATTCTTTGTTTTTCTTCCTGTGTCCACTGTACTCCTACCCACTTCCTGGTGGGACCAGAGGGTTTGTTTCTGTGAGAGGATCCGAGCAGCTGTGGGACTGATGCTGACCTTACTGTTCCTGGATTCGTGCTGTGACTCACACTGATGCACGTGGCAGTGAGGGGCAGGAGAGGAGAGGGGTCCCAAGGTGCCTCTGTGCTCTAAGGCAGTGGTGTGGGATTTCTCCTGCATTGCTCTTTCTCTGTGGGCATGTCCTTTATGCTTTTGAATAATGGGTTTAAATGGTCCCTGCCCCACAGAGATTGGGATAGTGACTCTGTCTATTCCCCTTCTTGCAAGTTGTGGGTCCTGCCCTCCTATCCCTGTGGTCCTGCAAGACCCTGCTGATGCTGGAGGAAGGATGAGTTTTCTTGTCATATTTAGTATCTTTCTCAAAGATGAAAGCCAGGGAGAAGGGCAGGAAGCCTTCCCCAGAGACTGAGTAGGCCAGCCACCTTGAAAGATATTTCCAGGCAGAGTTCAGTACCAGGTATTTCTCTCCCTGGGAGCAACACAGAGCTCAGCCTGCTGCAGTTAAGGGACCCCCTTCCTCACTGCCTCACTTCTGCTGTTTCCAGATTATCTTAGCACCTTAGACCAGTAAGAGCTAATGTCGTGACCTCTCTACAGTCCTGCTTTTCATCATCCAAGCATGGTTTCTGTCAGCCCTGTTCATTGAAAGTCCCATTTCTGAGAGGCACTCAGTCCTGGAACTGGGGTGGAAGTCTGCCAAGTGCTTTCAAGACAAGGAGCTCCTGCTGGCACCCTCCAGGGGTTAAGTCCGGTGTGGAGCCAAGGCTCTCTTGCTGGGGGAATGAACAGCTTTTCCTCTGCCCATTTACACAGAGACTCTCACCTCCCATAGGCAGCAGTGTCCTGTTACCTTCAGTGGGCTCCTACCTTCTCCTAGTGACAGTGGCTGCATTCCTCCTTGCCCCTCCTCAGCTCCCTGAGGATCGTCTGGCATCTCTGAATGAAGAGTGCTTGCAGTGATTTCATTCAAGCCCAGTTGCTGCTGGCCCGTGGCTGCAGCTACATCTCTGCCTGCCAGGGCTTCTTCAAGTTGCATCCTTGCCTAGCTCGGACCATGGGAGTCAGTGGCAGGTTTGGGCCAATTCTCTCCAAAAAGAAAACCCTGTAGGTGCACACTTCATTTCAACTCTGGCCAGTTGTGGTGAAGTCAATAGGAGTGTTCACATGCTTAAACCTAATTACTCCTGCAAGCACTTGCAGGGCTGGGACAAGCTCGTTTTTAGCAACACAGATCTTTTGTGGTGGATCTCTTGCATCTTCTTACTGAATTTAGAAAGAAAAATATGCAGTGTGATATCATCTGAGCAGCCCACAGAGTGAGGCCAACATCAGTGTCTGCGCTTTGTGGATTTTGTTGTTCATAATCACTTAAGTGATGCTTGGTAAATACGTGCAGGGAAAAAAACCAAGCTGTTTCAAAATGAAGAGACAGTAGAAAGGAGGGCAGGTACTTCCTTTTGTTTTTTTTTTTTAATTGAGATTTCTTGGGCAATTTTAAGGGCAACTTCCCCATTTCAGCTTACCAGGCATCAAGAAACATTTCTGCAGAAGTGATTGAAAGGAAACCTGTAAATGAGGTGAGCACGACTGAAAGCAGAAGGAAAGCGAGAGTCTCAGCAGAGTGGTTCCATCATAACTGCTCCCACTTTGCAGACAGCCAGAGGAATATTCCCACTTACCTTGGGGAACATGGGCAGGCCGTGCCATGAGCACCGCAATGTGCAAGTATAAGGCAGGGCTGGAACTTGCTAGGTACAAGTCCAGGCACCTGTTGGTGGTTTGGCATAGTAGAGGATCTCTTTTCACCCAAAAAGCACACATGGAGCAGGAGATGGAGTTCAGAGAAAAAGATTCTTGTTTTTTCCTCCCAAAACTACTCCCATGAGGAGGTAGCATGAAGAACAACCATCTGAATGCATGGCAGATGGGTGTTTTGTTTTAGCAGGTGGCAATCTTATTCCTTCATCAAAAACTAATGTACTTCTTTTATCTCCCTAAATATCAGTGTTTCATGGAGGCAAGCCAAATTTAGCCAGAATTTTTTGCTTCTTGCCCAATTTGATGGCTGGGAAAACTGAGGCACGGGTAACTTGGTGACTCAGGAAGGTGAGGGGTAGTGTTTAAGAGCAGAAGCAGGGTGTAGATGCTTGCCAGCCTGAGACTGCAGCTCTGTGGCTTCCTCCAAAATGCAGCTCTATCTCCATCCCAGGAGAACATTTTTCTCTGGCGTGGCATTTCCCAGTGCAAAGCCCCTTTCGTATTAATGTGACTCTTGGCTCACCTTCGGACGTGCGGGGACTGTTTGGAGGTGAGACCTTCATGCAAGACTTCTGCTGTGAATGGAGCGGGAGTGATTTACAGCCCCTCGAGTGCAAGTTGCCAACCTGGATTTCTGCTCCCTAGTTGCTTTGTGTAATCAGAGAAACAGTAGTAAAGGTGGGAAAAAACAGAAGGGGAAAAAAAAGAAAAAAAAAAAGGGCGGTAGTGGGGGAGAGAAGGGGGCTGGAGAAGATGAAGGAGGGAGAGAAGAGTTGAAGGCAGGAGAGAATCCCCCTGGCAGGGGAGCGGGGAGCGCCGGGCTTTGTGCTGCGGGGCCCGCCGGCGGCTGCGCCCCCAGAGATTCTCCCGTGACACTTCCACGAGGCAGAGCGGGAGGAGGAGGAGGAGGTAGAGGTGGAGGAGACAAGCCGGGGGTGTGGAGCAGGGGGGGGCTAGCAGAAACAAAAGGAAACCAGCTGCAGAACTTCCTGAAGGCGGAGAGGGGGCCGCGGGAGCGCGCAGTGCCGGGCGGCTGCCTGCGGCGCTGGGGAGGGGGCGGCAGCGGGACCCTGCCCGCCGCGGCTCGGCCACCATGACCAGCGCGATCCTGAGGAGGAACTCCAGCAAGCAGGGCCTGCAGAACCTCATCAGGTGAGCGCCCACCTGCCCGCGGGGATCCGCTCCCGCTGGATGTGCCCGCGCCGAGGGGCGCGGGGGGCGCGGGCGGGGGAAGGGAGAGTGTGCTTCACACCGACCATCTCCGTGTCCCTTTAAATCGGCTCAAGTTCGTCCTTACCCTGCTTTTCCATCCGTTGGAAGGAAGGATAATAGATAACCCTCCCTCTCCTCCCCAAAAGCTGTATGAGAAAAGCAGATTTGAACTTACTGATGGCTTTTCCAGGAGCTCCCAACTGAAATAACTGAGCACAACTGTACTGTGACGCTCACCTGAGCCGCTGTTTTCCCCTCTCCCTGCAAGCGGTGTCTCAGTACGTGGCTTTTTGTGTCTCTCGAGTGCTGAACGCTTCTGCCTAGAAAAAGGATTTTTCTTTTTTCCCTGCAGGAACTGTACGTTGTGCACGCTGTGATGCGCGTTTTTAATTCAGAGATCAGTAAAGGGCCGGATCCTCCCAGGGCTGCAAGCTGACACTGCTCTTTTTTCGATTTAATTGATCACAATAGTGCTTTGAACGTTTCTCTCAGAGTACAATTGCCAGGGCAGGGAGGTGGATGGCTCGGTTGGGTTTATTCCCGTTTGTCAGCCGGCGCTGAGCCGGGGAGGACTGACTACATTGTCTGCTGGCGTTGAGATTCCCTGCCATGCGGTCACTCTGCTCTTCCCTGGGGGCTGAAATTGCTGCTTCCCTCCATGGGTCTCCAGGATCCGTCTCTGGATGACGATGGTGTGCCATGCCGATGGCCCTGACTGGGCACTGCTCACCTTTTCATATTTAATTGAGTAGCTGGGTGGGTGAGAGGTGGAATTAGGGAGTGCTGGACTGACATTCTGCGTCTTGGGTGCCTCTTGGCTCCCTTGTGCTCGCTGTGACTGCTGGTCTCCAGCTGAGAGGCGGAGGATGTCACGGTGGGGTTTATTTCACCAGGCATTTTCCAGTCAATTTGGGATCTCCTTCATTGGTAACGCAGCCTCTAAACCTCCTCTCTCAAATAAGCTTCTTGCCTTGGAAGGTAAATTGGCACCTACAGCTCATCCAGTCCTTGCCACTCTCTCTGCCCTTCTGGATCCAGGGAAGTTGGCAGAAAAGCTCCCACCGGTTGCACAGGCCCCTGGGGTGGAGAGTGGGCAGGAAAAGCTGACTCCTCTCGGTTCATCTTTTGTTTGGCCTGTTGGACCCATTCCCTGGTCTCAGCCCAGGGGGACTGGGATCTGTGTTACCCATCCCTGTTTCAGAACAGGGCTTTGCCAGGGGCTCACAAGGGGTAGGGCTTGGATTTGGGGCCAGCTGGTGCTGAGGAGGGCCAGGCAAATGAGCTAGGGTGGGAATCGCCTGCTTACAGCTGGGTAGCAATTTATTTTGCAGGGTGACAGATGGGGGGAGCAGGGGGAAGAATATGTGCTTCGTGCAGAGAGAAAAGATGTCCAAAGAACTGTCCTCGGCACATCCTAAACCAGGAGTGTTTTCCTGTCCTGAATGACGTCTCCAAGTTCCTCCTGCTGTGGATAAGGGATTTTTGATGTCCCAGAGACTCACAGGGATTTTTTGACAAGGTGACATGTTTCCTGAATGGAGTTATTAGACTCAACCTGATTGAGGTTTAGCTTTGTGGCTGTGTTTTTCAGTCCTGCTTACAGATGGAGAGTGGAGTGGGGTGTGAGGGATTTCCATGGTTTCCACACAAAAAGCCTCACTCATGCTCACAGGATTCAACAGCGGAACAGGCAAGATCTGCTCCATACACACCACAGCCTATTTTGCAGTTGTATTTTTCTCCTGGAACAGTTTCTTCTGGAGTTCCTGAGATTGGCTGTGGGTCTGGCTCTGCAAGCCCTGATATCTTGGCTGCAGGAAGGAGCTTCTTTAGTGAATAGCTTGAGGCTCCTGGCTTGAAGATATGTGGTTGTCGAGATTGCTGTGCTCTGCTTTTTTCTGTCCCTAGGTGACTGCAACAGAATGGTCACACTCTGGGGGTCCTGGGCTCTCTGGAGTGTCTGAGTGCTTTGGAGACTTGGAGTGAAAACAGCTGCTCAGAGCCATATTCACAAACACTGAGGATATCAGTGTGGTTCAGGATTTACCTGGCTGCTCCTGCTGTAGGACAACAGCAGGGATAACCAGGGAATTACCTTCTCTGAGCATTGCTTGCCAGCTGTCCAACAGCTGGGTTAAGGGTTCCTTAAATCAAGGTGGATTTTGGGTTGAAGAACTGAGTCCCAATGCTTTAAGCATCCTGCTTTGTGCTTGATACAAAACTCCAGCATTTCAGACAAAGGGGCCCATGGGTGAAGCATCACCTGAACATCAGTCCCAGAAGTCAGATTTGCATGAAATGGCTTTTCCACTGACTGCTGACAGGCTTAGTGCATGCAGTGCTCCAGAGTGGTTTGGTGTGCTTGGGATCACTAGGACACGTTGGAGACACCTGGAGGCTGAAGCACTGAGCCAGTACTCTAGGAAACATCTTTAACCTCTGCCCAGCCAGGAGGTGGACTGGAAAAATTAACCCTCCTTCTTCCTCACTGGCTTTGCAGAAGGTGCAGGTAGGGATGTTCCATGGACATCTGAAAAGCTGGAGGCTGAAAAGAGCCCAGGGTTAGGCCTTGCAATTGCAGAGCACGAGTGGCTGAGTACCTGGGAAAGGTATGAGAAGAATGGGCAATTGCAGGCTATCTACCTTCCCTGCTTTGGCCTGTGTGCCCAGGC
Source organism: Thryothorus ludovicianus (assembly GCA_013397245.1). Classification (NCBI taxonomy): domain Eukaryota; kingdom Metazoa; phylum Chordata; class Aves; order Passeriformes; family Certhiidae; genus Thryothorus; species Thryothorus ludovicianus. The sequence continues at coordinate 627,495 of VZTB01009117.1, read as the reverse complement.
ACTCCCCTTGTCCAGCATAGTTTCTCTATCAGGATATCACTGGGGAAATATTTCTCCCTTTGTAGCACGCTTGCAGTGATGATCCCTCACACGCCCACAAGGCTTTGTATTTTTTTAGTCCTCTCCAAACATGAGCCACTTTATCTTGTTATCACGATCTCTTTCTCCTTATCCTTCTAATGAATTCCTATAAATAAGATAGGGATCCAGCACCTGTCATGTCGATTCATTCAGTTCATTATCTGCTCCTGCTGGAATTTTGCTCTCCCTCTATTTATCGAGCCTGAAGTGTTTCACAAAAGAATATGGCTGTTTAATTAACCTACAAATCAGCCTCTCTGTAAAGCAGCTGTGCTGCTCCTTGGAAATGGATTACTGGGCCTTGTGGCTCCCACTGAGTGCTGCGGTGTTGTCCCCATCTCTGCAGATGTGTCCCCATCTCTGGGCAGTGGGTGCCTGGCTGGGATGTGCGGCCCTGGGGTGGAGTGTGTGGACATAGGGAGGTGAGTTGGAAGCACTGCTGCTCGTCTCTTTTATCTGACATTTGGGTACCATTGGGAAGTGAGCTGGGGTTTGCTCTTGGGGAAGAAGGACAGTGTTCTTACAGGCTACAGCACCCCTTTGCTTCCCAGTGCAAGAGGACCTGGTCCAGAACAGGGGCTCCAGAGCATGGCTGCTGCACGAGCAACAAACAAACCAGTGTCTCTAATTATATCTTTGCAATATCAGAGTCTGAAGTGCAGATAACGCTGTGGGAAAAGGGGGCTGAATCTTGAGGATGAAAAAGCTCAGGGGAAGAAAACCAGTCAGAAAATTTGATCACGGGATAGAGCTAATTATTTACTCTGTAGGATGGGATTTTTGCTTTGTTATCTTCTGTGGAGTCATTAACATGGGAAGCCAGAATGTGAGATCTGAAATGAATCTTGCATGACTCTTGTCCTGCTGTGTGTGATGAGATTCTTGCCACCTCCAGCACTCATGTCCTGGCACCCATGAGGCGGCTGCAGGGCCCCTGCTTTCTCCCTACAACACACCACTGCATTTCCAAGCAATGCTCCTGGTGATGTTTAGAGTTCCTCAGCATTAGGAGTAGCTTTAAAATTCCTGAACTCCTTGAATTTTGGTGCGTGTTGTGAGTGTAATATTTAGTTTGGTCAGGATATGGAGGCTCTGCCCAGCTCTGTGGGATGCCTTCCATTCTGCCTGCATTCGATGTTTCCCAAAGCTTGCCAGGATGTGTCTCAGCAGGGAAGATGCTGCTCCAGTATTTTTGTCTTGACCTCCTGAGTGCTGAGCTGGGAACAAGGAGCTTGAAACACTTGGGAGGGCTAGATGGTGCTTTGAAGAGGAAGAACATTTTCTGTGGGGTGGGGTAGTGTGTGGTCGATGCCAGGACATGGTCTGGGCACAGTTTGTTGCCTGGGACATATCTATTGCCTCCAGAGGCTATTGCAGCACCGCTTGGCTTCAACTCCCTGGCTCCTAGATAGGTGTAGGGAGCAAGGAATTCTTGCTGTGAAGAAGTGGGGCAGCTCTTTAGGGGAAGATGGGGAAACTGAAATATGTAGGAATGAGCCAGTAGCAGAGCTGTTTTGTGGGAAGAGGAGGGAGGGATACCTGCATGGGGACAGCAGGGGACACAGGGCCTTCATCAGTGTGAGTCATGCTTTGCAATGCTGCCTCAGTGTCTTATGAGTAGCCCCTAGTGCTTCCCTTCTTGAATCTTCCCTATTTTGATGTTTTTACTAGTTTTGATGTTTTTACATTCTTTTTTTATCCCTCTGTGCCTCTGCTCTGCCATGTGGCCAGGGCAGAGCAGATGAGCACCTTTATGGACCCTACAAATGGAGGGCAGATGGAAAGGGAGACGTGAGCAGAGGCTGCGGGCAGGGAGGACTGTCCAGGAGAGCCCTTTGGGCATGTCCCGGGGATTTCCACATCCCAGGGTGGCTTCTGTGATGCCAGGTGCTTGCACAGTGATACCACCATATTTTGCAAGCCAGGAGGAACCCAGGAATTTGCAGTCCAGCTGAGCTGTGGCGCAGGGTGAGGGTAAGGGCTAAGCCAGTGCCTGGTGGTCTCTCCCTGGATGCCTTGTGGGGTGCCCACCCTCAGCTTTCACCCCAAGGATAACAGTTCATCTTTTTTTTCCAGTTGAAGCAGCTCATCTGTCCCCTCTGAGTACTCTGTGGATCCATTCCCAGATTTTTTCCAGCCCTGAGGTTTGTTTTGTCAGAACTCCACCTACCACTGACCTTTCCCAGAAGCCAGTGCACGGGTTTTGTTTGCCTTTAGCCTGGCCTTAGTCAGATTTTTACCTGCTCTCAAACAATTGGATGTTCAGGGCCTGAACTTTGAAATGGAAATTTTGGGAAGCTGTAGTGAGCCTTTGAGCCCATCAGGTCTGCAGCCACATGTTATTGGCATCCTCTGATGGTGTGGAGATGGACCACCATGTGTATCTGAATGTGGTTCAGCTAAAAAGAGCACTGGATGGAAAAGCTGAGGCCTGAGTCTTTGCACCTGGGATGGTGTCTGAAAACTGATTTTCAGCTGCCAGATTTTTTTGATTTTTCCTTGTCCCTCCATTTCTGACTCTTTTGATGGAGTATCAAATAGCATCAGCACCATCCCTCAGCTCTGTGGTGGGCAATGGGCAACTGGAACTGCCAGGTGCCTCTGTCCCACAGCAAGAAGCTGGGGCACCATGACATCAAACATAGGATTTTGGGATCAGTATTTTGGGGCAAAGAATTTTTTCCTTGTGAAGATGCTCTGTCCTAGAGCAGCAGGGACCGAGGACTTGCTGCTGGCTCTGATTCCTGCTGCAGCACAGCTGGTCAGCAGTGGCCATAAATGAAGAGAGCCTCAACCCTTCCAGGGAGTGGAGCAGCGTTCTCACAGCCTCCTGCCAGTGCCCAGACAGCAAACTCCCTCCTGCTGGGGGGGACCACCTCGCCCCCAGAGCTTCAAAGTGAGGGCCCAGCCAGCTGTGCTGTAAAACCACCACGCTGATGCAAATCCTGCCCTTAATCCCAGCTTGAAGCCAGGGGTAAGGCAATTGCTCACCTTTCTAGGCTCAGACTTGCTTTCCAGCAGGAGTGTATCAAGAACGATGCTGGCTGACAGGGAGGCTGTGGAGTCTCTCTTCCCTCATAAGGAGGAGAAAAATAAAATACAAAAGCTGTGTAAGACGGTCTGTATCTCTTTGACAAGTCTATTTTCTCCTCTGACATGCTTGCAAAAATAGAGCCCAGACTTCCTGCCCTGTAGAAAAAAACCCTCTAATTCCTCGGACCTTAGGGCTGAGACTGAGAGACCGTGAGAAAGAGCCGTGGTTCGAGGTTGTACACAGCACTGATTTCTCACACCTACTGAAGGCTAGGAGGGCTCGGGCTCCAGCCCTTTCCTCCCCCCTGCCAAATTCCTGACCGGTGATGTTAATATATGATTGCACCAGCCTGTCTGTGTGCTGCTAAGGACCCACGGTCCTGAGGGTGCAATTCGTCATCTTGGAAGCGAGTCGTTTGGATTCTGTCTGCCATGATTAAAATCAATAATAATAATAATAAAAAGAAACAGTTGTTCCCACTGGTTGCCTCATGCCTCTGTGAGTGGTTTTGCATCACCTATGGTGTTTGGCAGAATAGAGCATTCCATGTACCTTGTTGGAGCCACAGTCCTGTGAGTGGCAGGAGGGGAGAGATGAAGCTCATGATAGAGGACCAGCCCTGCTTTCATCTGTCCTCCAGGGTCTGCTCCTGCCATTTGCCACCAGCTTTCTCAAGTGTGTTTTTATTTTGCTTGTGGGAGCAGGAAATTACCATCTTGAGGCTTTCCCTGCCTGTCATGCCACAGTGACAGGTCAATCTTTGCAGTAGGGGATTTATTGAAGGCTAAACTAGGCAGAGTTTTATATGTGGCACATGTGTGGCTGCACATCCTTCTCAGGGCAGAAACGGGACATGCTTGTATGGAGGAAATCCGAGATCTGTTTAAAAAAAGAAGAGTTGCTTTTATTTTTAAGGGGGAGATAGGTCTTTGTAGTGCCGAATGTAGTTTTCCTTCTATTTCTGCTTGACAGAAATTTGGGATGTATCACGTTCTGTTCAGATGCCTTGGTGTGTCCTTATCACCCCATACGTGCTGCCTTTCCACGCCTGCAGTTCTAGCAGGAGGTGCAGATGTGTTCTGTGGCCTCTCCTGGGTGTGAAGCAGCTCTATCCTGCTGTTCACATCCCGGAGGTGACCTGTGATTTGTAGGAGAAATGGGGAGACGTGGCTGAGACTGCATGGCTACGTGTGGGGTGGGGAAGCTTGGTATGAGAAAAAGGCTGAGGGTGAAGCACATAGATGGATTTTTTCCTCTCCCCCTGCTCCCCCTTCTTGTTCGAACTCTGTAGCCTGGACTCTGAATGGAGCAATGCAGCTGAGGAATTACATGAATGTATGGGAGGGAGAGGCTTGTGGAGTATCTCTGGCCTGCTTTGACTGATACACTGCTGCTTCAGAGCTAGAATAACTCTCCCAAGGCAAGGTTGAAATGAACTTCTGGCTGTGACATAATAATTCCTGATTTTATTTCTTTTCTCACTCTCCCTGTATTGTATCATTATCCACACCCCCTTCCCTATTCAGTGGGATGATGACCCAGCTGTGATCTTTCTATCCAGCCACGTTACTCCTAAGGCATGGAAACCCATGACTTCTGTGGTGGCCTGACACCAGTGGTCTGGAATGACATGAGTGGAGGCATTATCTCAGTATTTCAGCATACTTGACTCCGTCACACAGAGCCATTATAAGCCACTAATAAGTGATTAATTTTTTGGCAGAAGGTCAAGTGGGTGAGGGAGTTGTAGCCTTCAGAGGGTGTCTTCTTCCCTTTCGTGTGACAGGGTGAGCTGCACATCTCCTGCCAGCAGTCAGGGCCCTTTATAAATGTGTGATAAATGCAATATGAAATAAAGCCTGGCAGCTCTGCTGGGCAGCAGATGAACTTTTTGATGGTCTTGGCTGTATTATGCACTCATGTTGTATCTGGCACTGTGACAGGGCAATGCAGCTGCAGTGGATTGCATGGAAGGGGAAGGTCCCGTGCATTGGTGTCTGGCATCTCTCTTTCCCCAAACCTCAACAGAGCAGAGATGGGAGGGCTGCTGGGAGAGGCAGGGCTGCCCTTCCCAGTTCTTCTCCAATTCATGCAGCCCCATGGCTTCCAGGGGATATTTCCAGCTGTGGTGGACACTGGATTTTTCGCAGGTGATGGGCCAATGTATCTTCTGGGGCTGCACATGGCTCCTCCTAAATCCTGTTTCCAAAACCTCTTACCTCTTGTACCCTGGCTTTGTGGGGGCAACCTACCCAACAGAGGCAGCAAAGCCAACACACTCCTGGCCTGATAACCTGGTGAGCTCAGGAGACAGGAATGTCCAGTATGCTGGTAGAGGGTTCCTGAGTTTTTCTGGTGCAGATCTGCAAAGCCCAAAGCCTCTGGGATGCATTTGATTTTCCTTTCTGGAATTAGCTTTAGTTGCTGAAGGTTGGGTTTGGGCCAGCAAAGCTTCCTTTGAGCCATCAACCATGCAAAAGACTCCTTGAGTCTTCAGAGTTTCCCTTAAACACAGCTCATCTGGTGCCAGAAATTCCCCTTGCCTGAATATTAAAATCTCCTCAAGTGCCGGTGAGGAATTGCCCAAAGGAAACGTGACCTTCCCAGCCATGCTGGCTTCTCTGGAGTGGGTGTGTGTGGGGCAGGGCAGCCAGAGTGTGGGTGCCTGTATTGCTGTGCTGCAGGAAGAGGTGTTCTGTAGTGCAAACAGAAATAAAGCCCCTCCCTTGGCCAGGGGTCCAGAGGGAGGTGAGGTCAAGAGCTGGATCTGAAACAGGCAGCTGGCCCCAAGATTTCAGAGCAGAAACCTGAGCATCCTGAATGCTTGGCAGGCAGTCTCTGTGGGCACAGCTGAGCCAAGGTGCCTTCAGCTCATCCCTACACCTGCAGGATGTCCTCAGGAAGAGAGGAGCCCATTCCAAAAAGCATGTTTGGCTCAACCAAGATCTCCAGAAGCTGTTGGCAGAGATGTAGGGCCGTGTAAGAGAAATGACTGAGCCCCTGTGATGAACTCTTGCTGGAGCAAATCTTGCCAAAGCCCTGGGCTGCTGGGGCCACTGAGATCTCTCTATGTTTTCTCCTCCCTTCTCCAGTCATACTGAAGTTTGTTTAAGGGGGTGAATTTCCTTTCACATTGCATGAAATCTCTCTACAGAGGCATTTTACGAAGGCAGGTGGCTGGATGCAGGAGTGCAGCATGCTTTAGCTCATCTTGCAACTCCTCAATCTTCAAGTCTTGCTTTCCATTTCCTCATCCTGTGATGGGTGAAATGAAGTTGAGAACTCTTGGTCCTACTGGCAGCTGTGAGTCTGCTTCTTCCCCAAATCTTCCCAGCCTAGGACCAAGCTGAGGCAGTGCTGGCTGGAGGTGAAGATACATGGGATCAGCCTGATCCTGAAGCATGGGTAATTATTTCTAGAATTGGGAAAGATGGTTGTGAAATACCACTGTAGGCTGAGCATGTTGAGTTACTGAATATGGTTGTGAACAATTAGAGCAAACGGGAGCCCATGGCCCCGTTTTAGTAAATGGAACCATTTGGAAATTAAATCTTTCCACCTTTTTGCTTCGAAAGGCAATTTAACAGCTGACCCCCTGCTCACACTTGTGCTTGTCCAAATTGAAATGCCACATTTTGTCTGGGGTCCAACAAACCCCTGTAGCTGACCCAAACACAAGGACTTTGGCAAAGCTTAGTTTCTCATTTGCTTGTGTTTTTTGCTTTGTTTTGTTTTGTTTGTTTTTCACTAAAGACAAATATTTGTGCTGCTAGGTCAGTCCAAAAGTAATCGTCCTTTTACCTCTGCTTGTCAGTGTGATTACTGAACCCCAACACATCACTTGTTATACCTCACTCCCCTACCAGCCCGTTTGAGCATGACAGAGAGCTCAGAATCTGAAAATAAACTCAGTTTAGGTGTTTGCTGGAGGGTGCTGGTATTTTTGAATTTGTGGGGGCTTTATCTGCAGCCCTTATTGCTGAGCAGAGTCATACTGTTGCCAGAACTGCAGCCCCCCCAAGATGCTCAGAGTGTCTGAGACATGTCCCAGCACAGCAGCAGGCAACCTGGAAGCTGGACTTGCTCTGTGACAAAGCTGGATTGCACTGTGGCAAAGGGAGCTGGGAAAGTTATTTCTCTGCTTTTGCAGAAAAATCCTTCTCCCCAACACGGTCGCCCCAGCTCTGTCCTCAGCCTGTTCGAAGGATGCAGGGACAGAATAGCGAGCCGGTGAGGTCATGGGGAGAGAGTTAGTCACATCCAACTGGGAAAGGGAGAGGGCTGCCAACCAATGTTGCTCTCACAGTATGGAAAGCTCATGTGGTTCAGAAGAGACCCCCCCCTCCAGGCTCCCTAGAGCACGCTGGCCAAGCTGGGGGTGTTGGTGGAGCACCGCCTCTGCAGCAGCTTCCCAAGGAACTGGAGGAGGGAGGGAGAGATTTTAATCGAAATCTAACTTGTTCTGGCATAAATATGGACTTTGCTTCTCGTAACTGGGGCGATACGGGCGAGAGGGGGTTAAGAGCCTTTCCAAATTGGAGACTATCTGGAGCTGTCGCATGAGGGAGGGAGATCATGGCAGAGTTTAATGAATGACTTCATTTATATATTAAAAAAAAAAAACAACAACATGGTGGCTTCCTGCCAGGTCCACAGACAAGGGTTTCTATGGGAACCTGAGGAAAAATAATAAATAGGAGTGTGGGATGAGTAGGGAAGGGAGGAGGGGAGCCCAGGCTCTGGTCTGGGTCTGCTTTGTTCCTCATGGAGACCAAGGTGGCAAGAGGCGATGAGGGGGTAAAAAGGGAAAGAGCTGAATTTGGTGCTTGCAGAAAGGCTCCACCCAAAATAAGGCAGGCAGTAACTACACAGCAGTGGAGCATTCTCTTGGGCTAGTCCTGGGGTCTACTTTGTTGCTTGCTCCTCTGTGGGCACAGCAGGCATGGGCAGCCTTTCTTCATTGGGCTCACAACCTGGCTTTGCTGCCTTGGGGCAGGTGGGAGTTTGGGAGGGCAGTGCTTTGGAGTCATCCCTAGCTTCCTGACAGGGTGGTGGTGGGACAAAGGGCCTAAGCTCAACAGTCCTGCTGGCACTGCAGAGTAAAATGGACTCTGAGTGAGTCTTCCCTGGAAAGGCTAACAAGGTTCACAATGTAATTAGAAAGACTACCTTTTTCATCAGTTTATCCCAATGGGCTTTTTCCCCCTCCATTGCTGGGATAGGAAGGTATCTGTCCTGAACTCCAGAAGAAAACAGTTACTGGGTGAGACTGGAGGTGAAGTGAGGCCCTCCCATGTGCTTCATAGTGAGAAGCCGAGGGCAAAGCTGGGCAGGCTGGCAGTGGCACTTCTGGGGCCAGCTGAAACCTGCCCCTCATTCACTCAAACTGGCCTGAAACAAGTCTCAACTAAAGTGTTTCTGTTTGATTTTTTCCCCCATTTTCCTTTCCACAGGCTCTTTGTTCCATTCTGAGTAATGTTGCACTGTATCTCCCATTGAGCAGGTTCATCCTGAGAGGACTGTGGTTCTCAGAATTTGCCTGAGGTGTAGAAATGCAGGTTTGGCTGGGTCCTGCTGCTGGTGGGAGATTGGCTTCCCAGCTCCCATGTGTGTGCCTTCCTCAAAGACATTTCTGTAAATAGGCTTGAAAATATGAGGGGAAACAGCCTTTGTGTCTGTTTTGGACCTGACTGAGCCAGGGGTGAGTGGGGTGAGGAAGCATCTGCCCCAGCATTAGCCCTGTGTACCACAAATCAGACCTGCTCAGCTCCAGCTGCCGTCAAAGGCCCTTTGGGTGAATGGAGGCCACCCCATGGTGTGTCCCTTTCTGCCTGAATCTCAGCTGGTGCTGCCAGTGGAGCAGGAACAAATCCTACGTGGGGAGTGACCTGACTGGCGTTATCACCAGAGAAGGAATGTGGCATCTGCCTTATCACTTCCTTTGGGATGCAAGAGGCTGTTCTGCTGACAGAGGCATTATTATCCAGCAGTTGAGATGTCTGGGAGAAGCCAGGGCAGGTTTTTGTTCTCTGCAGGGGTGGCAGGAAGCCAGGCAGGGCAAAGCAGGACATAGGTGCTGCCCTCCACCAGTATTTCCTTGCCTCCTGGTCAGGCAGGAGCAACTTAACTGCCTAAGGAAACTCATCCCCAGGGTACAGATCTTGCCTTCAGTGGGTCAAAGCTTGAGATGAGGGTGTTGGATATCTTACAGCACTGCAAGACCTTTTACAGACCCTTCAGACATCTTGCAGCATTGTAGGACTATTTACAAACCCTTCCGGGGGTGCAAAACTGTTTTTGCGGGAAATGGTGCTTTCCAGTGGGCTTCAGCCCACAGGCAGGTGACTGGTCTGGGAGAAAGGGATTATGTACCACATCTTCCTTCTAGAGAGTTGCAGGCTGTCCTGCACCCCTCTCCCAGTCCCTGTGTCCACATTATCCTTGCCCATCAGTCAGTCCCACTGCGGAGCTGTGCTGATGGAGGTGAACATGCTGCTTTGAGCATCACTGCTCACGGTGGGAGCACTCCTCTGCAGAAGGCTCTTGCTTACTGGGGGAGCCCAGACACCCCAGAGGATTGTTACCAGGTTTCACAGGACTGCCCGATGGCGTTAAAGATGGGTTTTCCCTCTGGCTTGGCAGGCTGACAGCGCAGTGGAGCGTGGAAGATGAGGAGGAGGCGGCGAGAGAGCGGCGGCGGCGGGAACGGGAGAAGCAGCTGCGGTCCCAGGCAGAAGAGGGCCTGAATGGCACCGTCTCCTGCTCTGAGAGTGCAGCCCTGGCACAGGAAAACCAGTAAGAAACACCTGTGGATAAATCCTTCAGAAACACGCTTTGTCCCTGCAGCAAACCCCTGCTGCAGCCACCGAGTGTGTGTCCCTGTTGTTTGGGGTGGTTTGGGGAAGATGGGAAAGTTCTCTGATAGCTTTGGGCTGGGGGATTTGGTGCACACTAACAAATAGTGTGCTGTTCACTTTGGGTAGAAAACCCCAGAAGTCCTGCTTTGATTGTTTTCTTGGCTGGAGGCTGGGGGTTTTACTGCCCTGAGAGTTTACACTGGGACAGCCTGGGGCAGGCTGGGCTCTGGCAGGGAGTCCCCATGGCCAGTGATTTCAGTGTTTGGTTAAATTTCAACTTGGGAGTCATCCTACACCAGAAGTAATGGAGTTTCCTGATATGTGCAAAGACAGATATGTGCACAGCCCCAGGCAGATCACAGTGCAAGCAATCACCTATCCTGGCTGGGCTTCTCATTCCTCCCTTGGAGGATGCTGCCCTGGCACTGGGAAGCATGAAGCAGCACCTGAGCTGGTGCAGTTCACAGATCCAAGGGTTGAAATTAACTTGGTGCTTTAATGGGGAAAGTCCTAAATGGAAATAGCTCATGAGGTATTTATGGAGATGCTGAGCTATCTGCTTTCAGAGAGGAAACACCTGGAGAAGGGATGGAATGACATCCCCAGCATCCCGCACCACATCCTACTGCAGCCTCCCATGTCCATGGTTCAGCAGCCCACATGCTGTGCAGCACTGGGGCTAGCACAAAAACTAGTCTGCACCCTGAACTGACAAATTCTTTTCTCAAAGTCCTCAGTCTTACCACTATTTATGTGTTCAACTTATTTCTAAATCTATTGAATACAATGTAAAAGTAGTGGCAGGATTTGGAGTTACAGTCACAGAGAAGCAACATCTTCATTTTACTGGAAAAATGGCAAAAGTTATTTATGAAAATGTGTTCCTTTTCCATTAAAAGATCTTTTTTCTTTCCAAGATACTTCCAAAGTTATTCAGGATTCTTTTCTTTTCTTTTCTTTTCTTTTCTTTTCTTTTCTTTTCTTTTCTTTTCTTTTCTTTTCTTTTCTTTTCTTCTCTTTTCTTCTCTTTTCTTCTCTTTTCTTCTCTTTTCTTCTCTTTTCTTCTCTTTTCTTCTCTTTTCTTCTCTTTTCTTCTCTTTTCTTCTCTTTTCTTCTCTTTTCTTCTCTTTTCTTCTCTTTTCTTTTCTTTTCATAAAAGCATTGCAAAACACCTTCACAATCTTTTGTGGAAATACACATGGTGATGTTCTGCAGACAAAACCACTGCAGTCTGCTCTAAAAGCAAACAGAAGGTCTGGGAAGTAATAATAGTCATTAGTTTTTCCAACTTCCCCTTCATGTGGGGGCTAGGAAATAATGTGAAAAGGTCTTTAAAACAGCAGATGAGATCTCTGGTCTCTGCTGTGCTGGTTGGTGCTGAGAGCAGCCTCAGGCCCTGAGCAGTGGGCAGCAGCCCCAGTAACCCAGCTTGCAGTCCTGTTGGCATGGGCACAGCTATGCTGCTGGCCCCACAGGACCATTGGCATTGCCCAAATTGAGTTCAGTGTTTAAGAGGGCAATGACAAGAACAGCTCCTAGAAATGAAGAGTTTTGTTCTTTGCTCCATGATGCCAAAGTTTGCTGGGCCAGGCTCAACCTCAAGGATGTTTCTTCTCTGGCCATTCCCTGGTTTTGTTTTCAGCTGCTGACAGCCACCTAGGCTTGCTCATGCAGCCGGGGTCAGCTCTGGCTACTAATCTTCTAAAAAGCTTCATTCTCTCTTGAGTAAATCCTGCCCCCTCCTTCCTGTGTCTCTTCCCACGCTGGGACTCATCCTATCCATGTCCCTTCCCTTAGTTCAAACCCACCCCTGCATTTCTTTGCTCCAATGGGACAGGGTGAACCTCCTGTTCTCCCTTACCCCTGCTAAAGAAAACCAGAAATAGTCAGGAGAACAGAGGTTTTGCAGGAAAGGCAGGAGTGTTCTTGGGGCCAGAGGGATGGATCTCAGCTAAAGTGGTGATGATGGGGCTCTGCTGGCTCCATGCTTCTCCTGGGGTTGTGTTTGCAGATGGACACAGGGAAGTGGCCGGTTTTCTAACAGCATTCAGCCAGTCTCCTTTGTTCCCTGGGAGCTTTTCTTTTAGCCTGGGCACACAGCTGTGGCCAGGGCCACAAATGCTGGAATGATTTTGCCATGGCTATCTTCAACAGTACAGCTCACCTGAAGAAGAAGAAATGGAATAACTGGAAGGAGAGAAGGGCCGTGTCAGGCTGTGGCTCTTCCAGGCCAGGTTTAGGCCTTTTTGCATGGCACTCAATGCTAATTTTCTTTCTTGCTGTGCTTCAGCTATGACTTCAAACCATCTGGGACTTCAGAGCTGGAGGAAGATGAGGGGTTCAGTGACTGGTCCCAGAAGCTGGAGCAGCGCAAGCAGAGGTGGGTAGGACACAGATGAACCCTTCAAGGGGAGTGATACCCATGTCCCCAGCAAAAGGACTGGCCCTAAGGAGGGGTGGCCAAACCCAGGTCAAATCTGGCATGTGTAAGAAGGAGGCCGGAGTCTGGAGCATCATCAGGACAGAACAGGCCCTGCTGGGCACCACTGGGCCAGATGCTCTGTGCCTGCCATTTGGGCTAACAGGGAGGAATGGCCCAGGGATGGCCCTGAGCTTTGGGGATGTTTGGATTGAGCTTTGTGCTCCAAGCAATGGCAGTCTGCCAGGATGCCTGGGTTTGGAGGAGTGACAACAGCAGATTTAAGCCACCTGAGCTGCTGCAGGGGCTGAAATGGTCTCTAACATAATCCAGGCGAGCCTAAAAAGCTGTTCTAAGTTATTGCTGCTTCCTGGCTCATGTCAGCATAGTGGGTGTTATGGCCCCAGCCCACCTTGTGCCTGACTCCTCTTCCAGCAAGGAAAAACAGGCAGCAAAGAGCCCTGAGAGGTGTTTGTGTGCCTGTTTAGTCCCCATCTCACATCACTCCTCCCTTGCAGAACTAAACCAAACTCCTGCCTTAACCACTTCCCTTGGACACCATCTACCTGCACATGAACTCTGTGACTCAGCTCTCTTGGCAGCTTGATTTTGTGGGGAATTTTTGGCACAGCCTCTTCTTTACCCTGAAGAATTCTTTGCACAGAGAGGTAGTGATGCCCCTTCCCTGGAAACATTCGAGGTCAGGTTGGACAGGGCTCTGAGAAACCCAATCTGATTGAAAAGATTCCTGCTTATTTCATAGGGATTCGACTAGATGACCTTTAAAGGTCCTTTCCAACTGAAACTATTCTGTGACTGAAAAAATGCTTAACATTAATATTTACTGCTGAATAAATAAAAGAAGCTCAAAGTTTTGCTACTTTTCTCCAAACATTGTGGCTAAACCACGCTGCAAGCTGTACCTTTGCAGCCCTGACCCCACAAGCACTCCTCAAGTACCTCCAAGGCCCAGCACAATGTGAACATAACATCTGTGGGAGCAATTAGAAATCATCTGCTTTTTAGTTTGCTGCCTCTTTTTCCAGCCCCCCTTGCAAAGAACTTTTCTGGAAAGAAAGGCTACTGCTATTCCCTCCTTGGCCTTCAAGAGAGAATTACCTGGAATTAACATTATCCTCCCCAGGTATTTCTCGTTGGGGTTTTTGTGTGATGCTTGGTTTATCCTGTAGTGGGAGGGGAGGATGCTGAGCAGGGGAGGTGGTAGCCTCCCCTCATGGCAGGTGAAGCCCATCAGTGAGAGGTGGTACTTTAAAAGCAGGAGCTGTAGCTGAAGGCTGTTTGGCTAAGGGCTGGTTGGGAGAGATAGCTGAAGGGGCTCAGGCTCTGGGCTTGCTGGGGACAGGCTTTTTGCAAAGGCTAGGCTTGCTTCACGGCAGGGGCTGTGCCCTGTGAAGTCCTTCCAGCAGCTTTGTCCTTGGAGACCTGCTTCCTCCAAAGAACGAGCTCGGAGGGTGGTGTGAGTGCAGGTAGGTTGTGTGTCTGCCTGTGATGCCCTGTGCTGGGACAAGCAATGCTGTGGTCAGGATTTCCCAACTCCCTTAGCTCCTGTTTAACTGAAGATGAAGCAAATACTGGGTTTGAAGTGGTGGCTGTGAAAGAGGGGATGGAGACAGCTGCTCTCTGCTGGATGCAACTAAACCAGGTCCTGCATCCCCTGAGGGCCTTGGTGCTAAGGCACATTTTCCTTTTGGTCCTGGCTCTCCTCTTTGAGGTAGGACATCCATGCTATCAGCAAGAAGGTGAAGCTGTGTCAGCCTAGCTGCCTCCCATGCAACATTGCTATGGTGTGAGAGGCATCCTATAAGGCTGCACTGTTTGCTGGCCTTAATTTTTAATAAGAGCTTGCACTTGAGCTGGAGACATTGTTGGTATCCTGGGGGAGAGCTGCTAGCTTCCTGGGCCTTCAGAGCCTGTTTGCTCCTGGTGAGATGATGATGAGAAGCAAGTCAAGCAAGCCAGCATATGCGTCATCTTTTTCCCCTATGTGGTCAGTGTACAGGGTTGGATGGTAGCTGACCTGTGATCTGGTCAGAGCTCACAGCAGCAGAGAGGTGGGTGGAAAGGTCTTGTCAGAACTTGTTTTTGTGTTTTGGTGCTGCCTGTTGAGGGAGGAGCAGTGAGTCAGCCTTGCCCTTTGGCAGCTGCCTCCTAGCCAGCTCTCTAGCCCTGCTCTCTCAAGCCAGGCGATTTTCTAAGAACTGGGTGGGAGGAGAAAGCACTTTGGGCTGGGGAAAGTAAGATGGCAATAATAGCTTGGTGCATGGCTGTGAGCCAGTCAGAGTTCTGGGGTTCTGTACTCCCAGTGTCCCTGTGCCCAAAGGCATGGGCTGCTCTGCTTTTGCAAAGCTGATTGCATAAACATACTCCTGGGTCTCCTCTTGCAGCCTTGGAGACCTGGAGCAATTCTCTTGTACCAAACCCATTGTGGTTTTTTTAAGCCCCTAAGCCAAGGGGTGACCCCATCTGCTTTGGAACTCCTTTGTTTTGCTGGGATATGAGATGAGTGATGTGAGTAGAGGTGTAATTTTTTCCAGTGGGCAAAACTGAGGCTTGGGATCAGGTGTTAATACAGCATTGCTTATGAAGCACCATGTCTTGCCCATGAAATGATTCTAGGGGAGTGGTTCTGCAGCCTTGCCCTAGAGTTTAGTTTCAGCTTGTTCACGTGTTGTTGGTTGGGTTTTCCTCCAGCAAGAGACTCTGTTAACATGGCAGATGAGTTTAGGCAGAGAAGGGCTGTGTTTGGTGCCCCACATTGAATTAATGCTGGGAACCATGGGGGCAGCATCAGATTTGTGTTTGTCTGCAGGATATGCTGGTACACCTGGGATCTTAGCTGTAGCCAGGCAGGGAATTAGCCAGCACCACATCGTGGTAGCAGCATCCTCTCTGCCAGGAGTTTGAGCAGAGGGCTCTTGTCTGCTGCCCTATGGGTTTTACCCATCATGATGCTGGTAACTTGCAGATACCTTCAGCTCTGCCACAGCTCTTAGTTGAGCTGAGTCTTGGACACTTGAAGTGGGAGAGTGAGATGTGACTGCTGTTACATCTGGGTGCCTGGAACTGGCTGTGTGCTCTGGTGTGGGATAGCCAGCACATTGTGTGCTTGGGGAAGTGATATAACATTGGATTTCTAGAGGTCTGAGGTACCTCATGGTATCTGTAGGCTCATAACTGTGATTTTCTTCTTTGATCTCCCCCCCACCTCTAGGTCTCCAAGACAGTCCTACGAAGAAGAGGACAGTGGTGTGAGAGAAGCTGAAGTCAAACTGGAGCATATCCAGCTGGATCGGGAAAGCCCAGAGGAGAATATGGTTATCAGAGAGGAAGAGAGGCTGTGCCAGGAGGAAGAAGAGGCTCAAGAGCAGGAGGAAGAGGAACGAGCTGAGGAAGAGGTGGGATCAGGAAGAGCTGATCTTTCCAGAGGATTGTTGGGAGAGCTAATTCTGGATGCTGCTCTCCTGTGTCTTGGCTCGCCATTGCTGCTGGGATTTGAGCCCATGTAGACATTGATGTGCTTTCATGGCATAACCTGGGGCTGGTGCCACTCTTATCTATGTGCTGTGCCTTCTTGTGGTCACTGCAGGCAGCCTCTGTCATTTTGAGAGGGTGGTGTGTTTGCTCCCAGAGTTTGTGGTGGCTTTGCCATGTCCCTGCCATACTGAGGAGGAAAGTGTTAATTCTCCTGTGGCCTTGTGGGCAGTGAGTAGCTTTACAGGAGAACTCAAATCTAAATTATACTGCTTGGTTTTGTCTCCCCAGCCTTTATCACACCTTTGGAGTACTTTGTCTTGATAGATCTCTTAGCCTTGCATTGCTCCCAGCTGAGGGTTTTTTTGTTCTGATAATTTCTGGTTAAGGGGAGGGGAGAGAGACAAAGCTGGAATTCAAGTGGTGTGCAAGTTAAGGGGCTGAATTTCAATTATCATTTGTAAATGAATTTTGATTGTCTAGGGCTAGTAAGATTTTTGCATTTGAACTGTGTTGCTCTTTCCAATTCTTTATCCTAAATGCAGCTTCTCTCTCTCTCCTTTTGGCCTCTAAATGAGAAATTAATGTGTTCCTATCTCAATTGTGGTAACAGATCTTTAACTGATGCAAGGACCCCTTTTCATACCATTTGGGAATCTTGAACCTGCAGAATTTCTGATTTCAACCCTCTCTTCCAAATGACATATGAGCTTCTTCCTGAGTGTTTCCAAATTAGATAATGTTAACTCAAAGTTTCTGTGCCTTTGTGTTTATTTAGTGTAAAGCAGGAAGCCTGGGAGACAGGGAAAAATCCCTGTTGTTGCATAATAAGCAGTTTCACCAACTCACTTCCTGGCTTGTTCCTTTCCTGCACTCAGGAAAAGAAGAGAAGGCGAAATGATGGAGAGAAAGAAGAAGAAACACCAGAGAAACGCCAGAAGACCCCAAGCCTTGCCAGCCTGGAAGAGGAGGAGCTGTGTTCTGACCACACTGCAGTGTGCTCCACAAAGGTTTGTGTTCCTGAGGCCCCTCTGGATGCCTGACAGCTGTCACAACAGAGCACCCAACCAATGATGAGGAAAGATTATCCAGGGCTTACAGCAAAGGGGGGTGTGAATCCCGTTATCCGTCCTGCTACAAGCTGAGACAAACCACTTGAGCAATTTGCCTCATCTTTCATGGCTGTCAATCTCCTCTCCTCCTACTTTGCCTGCTTGAGCTATTGGAGGCTGTAGCAATCACTCTAAAAGTCTGAAGTTCATTGAGGGCTCCAGGGAATATTGTGGTACTGAGATATACCTGTGCTTTCAACTTGTGTAGTCTTTAACAAATTGACAAGAACTTAATCTTAATGAAATTTCCCTTCCAAAGGGAAAAAACCCCAACAACTGAAACAGTGGCATTTCTCTCTTACTTAGAACAAAATATATGACTTAAGTTGTGTAAACAAATGGGGGTTTCTGATCTCTGAAGCATTGTGTCCTTCCCAATCATGCCTGTCTGCATTGATGCTCTTGTGAAACTTCCATTATAAACACCACCTGAATTGCATCTTATGACTTGTGTTGCATCTACTACAAATCCTCAGCTCTGTGTGTGTCCTTTTTGAATACAATAGATGCAGATTAGTGATTCTGTATTGAATGTTTTTTTTTTGTCTTTGTAAGCCCTAACCTTTTGATTGTAGCAGTGAGGGAGATGGTGAGGTGTCTGTGTAGCCTGTTAGTCTGCTATGAGAACTATCTTTGGTTTTTTTTTTTGAATTTAGTTTTGTGCTATTTGTGGCTTACTCAATATTTCCTGACTGGGGATGATTGTATGAGTGCTTCCTTTTGCATCAGTAAATAGATGGCAAGAGGAAGGTTTCATCATCTACAGCCATCAGATTCTTACTCTTAGTGGAGAATCCATTTTATAGTCCAATTAAAAGAGGAGAGACAGAGTGAGTGAGGATGCAGGCTGGGTGCTAATGCTGGGTTTGAAAAGTGTGGTGGAGGTAGCCAAAGCATATTCCTGAAGTGAGATTGGTGGGAAAATGTGGAAAATGCTTTCAGCAACTTTTATGTGCTGAAACTTCTGTCTTTACAACCCCCAAACACACATAGCTTCTCGACCTCAGCTTAACTGCTGCTGCTAGGATTAGCCCAGGGAAAGGTTTAGAAATACAGTTTCTCTGTTGTATAATGGTGATGTCAGAGCTCACAGGCACCGTAAAACTGTTCAGGAAAAGTCTGAGCTTGGAATCTTTGCACTCCAGCTAGCAGGGCTCTGTGAACACTGAGAGCTAAACACATTGGCCACCAAGGAGGTGTTTTGGCACAGGAGGCTCAGCAGAAGCCCTGCTTGTGGTGGGAAGACAAAAGCATCTGCAGTGGTGTGTTCCCCTGCCACATGTGGCTGGTGGATGCCAGGTGCACATTTGGGGCAGGCTGCTGTTGGGTTGTAGGGTGATGGGGTGTTTGGGGTTCAGAGGGCCAGTGTGGCCTGAGGGCTGAAATAGGAGTGTGGGGAGGCAAGGGGGAAGTCTTGTACCAGTCCTGTTTTGTCACAGGCTGCTCGTGAGCCCTGAGTTTTGAGGCTGGCTGAATGAGCAACTGTGGTTTCTTCTGGCCCTCATAAAGTGCTTGGGACTAGGGGAATGCACAATTCTCACTGCAGGGAAATGCCAGGGGTGGGAGGAGGTGGCCTCCAAATAGCACAGTGGAAGTTTGTTCCTACCTGGACTGTCATACTGAGATACTTTGTCACTTACAGCTTTTTCTAGGCCCCTCTGTGCTTAACCTGATGCTTGTCCATGACCTTTCAGAAGGACTCGTGTGTGGTTTGCACCTGCATACCATCTCCCTAGCAGGATTGGCAAGGCATTTTCCTATTTATATGTGCTTGTGGAGGCAAAGATCTACCAGATTTCCCCTTTCATATTGGTGCTGTGCCCTGTCAGGTACCAGCCTGCCCATCAAAGAGCAAGGTGGAGTCTCTGAAGTCATGGCTCAGAGGGAAGTAGCAGCTCCTGCAGCAGCAAGCAAAGGAGGGAGCTGACAGCAAGCAGACAGCCTGAGCTGGCTGATGGGCTTCTGCCCTGCTGCTGTGGGGGGACCCTGCAGAGTGACTCTCCCCAGGTCATCTCTGTTAGCCAGGGTTGCACTGTTTGGTTGTTCTCTAATGGGCCTCGTGCTTTTTGGGCACAGCTGGTCAATGTGTCCTCTATGTAATGCTGTCTTGTCTTCTGTTTAGCTAAAATTTAGCGCTGGCATCCTGAAAACGTCCTAAAAAACAGCACTAAATGATCCTTTATCTGCTGACTTGGTAGGTGATGTTTCCTGTGGCACAGGCAGCAGTTTTACAGGGGGAGAAGGCTCCTTTATACTTGGTTGCTGCTCCTTGACTCTGTTGGAGCTGGTGTTAAGAAAGCCCCCCCTTTGGCTTCAAGGTGATTTTTCTCTCTGTATGCTTGTTTTCTGGGGCATGAAAGAGTCACAAGGTTTAGCAACATTTCAGCTTTCCTTTCCTGCAGTGGTTGTGAAGTGTTTGCTTGTCTTCCTGTCTTTGCCAAAGAGTTATTGCACAGGAGCCTCTGGTGCAAAACTCTTTCCTGATGGCTCAACATGAAGAGCTGCCTCACAGCTGACTCCATGTGCTGATTTGGCCTGTCTGTGTGCTTCTCTGGTGTGGATAAGTTGACCTAACTCATGCCTGTGCTGTTCTCATGCTTGGCTTCTCCTCTGAAGATGTGGCCTCTAGTTTTCTACCTCATGTTTCTGTACTCACCATTTCCCCTTTTGTGTCTGGCTAGGAAGCCAAAGGTTTCTTCAAAGAGAGACCTTTTCCTTCACCAGAGGGAGTAGAGAAAATGGTCTTGGTTGACATTTCAGCTGTCAACATTTATATGTTGTTGGTTTGCCCCTGAAATTGGTTGGGATTCTCTCTCCCTGCTTGGAAAGAAGGAAGAAAGGGAATGCTCACTGTCCCTTTGATCACTAGGGGAGCATGGGCGCTGAGTGAGGGATTTCTAACCAAAATGAGTGAGAGATCAGGGCCAAGAAATGATCAGCTAAGGTGACCTGCATCCATCTGAGGTCCATGGACAAAAGTTATACCTTGGTCTTCTTTCTTCCCTTCAGATCACGGACCGAACCGAGTCGCTGAACCGCTCAATACAGAAAAGGTATTTTTGGGGTCAGCCTCAGGGTAAAGCAGGTCACCTACTGCAAATAGAGATTGTCAGCAGGCCCTGCTGTGGGGAAGGGCAGGAGTGACAGGCTGCCTGTGGCCCACAGGGTTCTCCTTTCTGCCTGGGGCACTGGGGGAACACCTTAATCCTGCTCTCTGTTCTGCAGTAACAGCATAAAGAAGAGTCAGCCTCCTCTCCCTGTGTCGAAGATTGATGACAGGCTGGAGCAGTACACACAGGCTATTGAGGTGAGTTGCTGTGTTTCTGCCCTCACCCTCCCAGGAGCCCTCTTTGCTGGTGTTGCTCTCCCTCCATGCCTCTTAGCCATCTCCATCTGTGAGATGACAGCTAAGTTGTCTTCCCTTGCGTGGGAGCACTCTTTGCTCCTGTCTGTATGTCCCTCCACAGCATAAAGCAGGTTTCTTTAGCAAGATGTCCCCTGCTTGTTTTTTCATGCTCTCTGCTTAAAGAGTGGGAGTATCTGACAGGAACTAATAGGACTCTACAAGTCTGCTTTTACAAGCCCTTATCTCCAAGGACCTTCCAGGGTCAAGAATAATCAAGAGATGCACACCGATGGCAAACTGTGTCCATTTATTTTCCAGACCTCCACAAAGGCTCCAAAACCTGTCCGGCAGCCCTCTCTTGACCTTCCCACCACGAGCATGATGGTAGCCAGCACAAAAAGCCTCTGGGAGACTGGGGAGGTCACAGCTCAGTCTGCTGTGAAGCCCTCGACCTGTAAGGTACAACCCTTGGAGGACTTGCCTTGAGCCAGAGGCAGAGACTGGTCTCAGGACACAACGTGCATTGTCCATGTTTACCCTGCTGGTACATCTTGGTTGTGGGGCCTACAAGCTCCAAAGGCATTGATATTAGAAGTCTTCCATCACGTTGTAAGACTTTTTGTCTTGAAAATTCAATTTTTCTGACAGGGTTCCCAATTGTTCCTTGGTAGTACATCCAGGAAAGCCTCTGTGTTGCTGGCTGAGGCTCTGATTTGAAATGGGAATAAAATCAGGTGGTGGAGAGAATGCATGTGTCTCCTACAGGGGCTTGGGCTGAGCTCCAGTTGTTGAGCATGAAGTTGCATCTAGTTACCAGGGTGATAAATGTTGTAAACTTGGAAAATGCAGAGAGTATTATGTGTTGCTCTCAGTGATTTCACTTTCTGATTGTTGTGGGTGAGGCTCTATAACATGTTGATTGCAAATCTTTGTTTGTGAGAACAGAGTTCCTTACAGTAGAGAAGCCTTGATGTTTACATGTCCTAAATAGTTAACGAACTGAAGAAAATAAACATCTTGGAGCTAATTCAGACTCATGTGGAAGAGTGATAGGAAAACAGGATATACTGGGAACAGGAAGATGTTTTCACAGTCATGGATTTTAGCAGCAGCTGTTATAGGTCAGATGATGTGATATTGAAAATAAAAAAAAGGAGGTCAGATGTGGGGGTTGGAAATGGATGTGAGCAAAGACATGTTCAGCAGCATTAGCAGTGAAGGGTAATGAAAACATTATTTTCTCAGGATATCGTGGCTGGAGACATTGTGAGTAAAAGAAGCCTTTGGGAACAGAAGGGGAGTCCCAAACCTGAGAGCAGTATCAAGGTGAGTTGGTGTCTGTGGGTGTGAGAGCATTTGCTCTGCTGAGAAAGAATAGAGCTGTTGACTGGCTTGGGAGTATTGGAAGATGATGTTGTGTAGGGACAAGGGCTGCCTTGTATCTATTAATGCCTTTGCCTATATCTATTAATGCAATTGCATGCTTAGGAGCCCTTCCTAACAGTGAATTGCTACTGGTTCAGCTCTAGTGAAAATAAGGGCAAAAATAATTTTATATCCAGTAATTCTGAAAGGTCTCTTGAATAGTGTGTTCTTCTCAGCCCGTGAGCTGGGAGTCCCAAATTTCTAGGCTCAAATGAAACTGCAAATTTGAGTAATTTTGCTCGTTATGCTTTTTGCCACTGAGAGTAAACAAAACATGCAAAACTATATGGAACTGAACCTAAGACAGTATCACTTGCAGATGGATCTGGGGTTTTATGGCAATGTTTGTGGAAATGTCTTCTAAAATGCAGCAAGCAGCTACTGCTCAAACTGTCTAGGCTGAGAGAGGAAGATCAAAGTACCTTGTCAGTTCCTGTGTTGAAACTGCCAGTATCTTGTAAATCCTACAATCTCTTGCCATGGATTAAAAACAACCCTGGCTTGGGGGTCTGGGCTCTTAGATGAGCCCTCCCTCTTGATGCCTGCATTGCATCTGTTTTCCAATTGCATATCCTGTTCTTGTTGTGTTACCTTACGCTTATGGAAGGTGGTGATGGATCTGTGCAGAGAGTTTGTGTGAAGAAGGCAGTACAGGATGGGCCGTCTCCGAGACCTCTGGCATTAAAGGCAACTGTATCATGTGCTCCTCTGGCTTCAGTTATTTGATTTTTGACTGCCTGTTTAATGATGGAAAGTGCTGACTTTGGCTCTTCCTTTCTCTCCCATTCAGTCCGTTCCTTCTGGCAAAAAGTATAAATTTGTTGCAACAGGCCATGGCCAGTACAAGAAGGTGTTGATAGACGATGCTGCAGAGCAGTAGTGTGTCTGGAGAAGTCATTAAGCAGGTAGGTGGGATATGACTCTGCTCTGTGT
This sequence comes from Thryothorus ludovicianus, assembly GCA_013397245.1. NCBI lineage: Eukaryota > Metazoa > Chordata > Aves > Passeriformes > Certhiidae > Thryothorus > Thryothorus ludovicianus. The sequence continues at coordinate 604,796 of VZTB01009117.1, read as the reverse complement.
AACAAACTCCTGGGCTGTTCTGGCAGGATGCTGGGGTTATTTCTGCCAGCAGCACTTTGGGTGAGTTGGAAGGTGCTGTATGGGAACAGCTGGAGCCTTGCTCCTGGGTCTGACTGTCTGGGCTGGAACAGAGTGGGTACACAGCAGGGGTTTGTTTTAGTCTCTGCCTTTCTGATGCTGCTGGGAAGCTGGATACCTCTGCTAGTTTAATCTGCAAGGCAAGTCCCTTAGCTACTGCTGTTTGGGTGGAGATGAGCTTGCCTTTGCTAGTTCAAAGGAATGATCTCTGTCTGCTGTCTTTCCTTATGCTCTCTTAAGTTGCAAGGAGTAGATAGCTGGAGGTCATTCTGGCTGGGCAGGGGGACTGATGTACTTCTAAAATTCAAGTTTTTCTGGAGTCTAATTCCCAGATTTACTGAATTAATCAGGGAGGAAACTTTTAACGACTTCAGTAACCTCTTGGAATCAGTCTGTAATAAGGTTGTAGCAGGAAGGATGTGAACATCTGCTGTACTGGGTAGACCAACAGAGCAGAAAGGACTGTTCTCTGATGTGCAGCAAGGGGAAGGCAGAGCTGGGTTGCTTTCTCTGTGCTCTCTTGAATTGGTCTTTGGATCTCATGTTCCTATTGTTTTTATGCTCACAGATATCCTGGGGTTATCTTGAGTGGATGGTAGTAGAGTGTTGTGGCAATAAGGAGGATTGGCGTAGAGGGAGGTGATAACTGGTTGGATCCAACTGGGCAGCATCTGGCACAATGAATGGAGAGGAAGTTGAGAGTGAAAACAAGCTCATTCTCTTTTTTTTCCTACTGTAAAAAAGAAGCTTTATTTCATTGCCAAGGTTAAAATAGCTCTGCCTGCTACAAAACACCTTTTGTTTCTGAATTCTTTTGCGGCCTGTGTTCCTTCTTTCCCCTCCCTCCCACCCTTAAGGAGCTGGCTTCTGAGTGTNTTTTGCTTTTGTAGTGCCCATTTAGAGGAGATGCCCTTTTGAATGCTACTTTGAGATAGGCAGCAGTACAAGCCCAAGGCTGCCTGATGCTATGTTTTCAGTCCACAAAACTTGCATCCTCAACTTTCTTCTCTGCCTGTAACTTTGAGAGACTTATTATAAGGTCTTCCCTTTGATCAGTATCCTCTTTCTCCTGAAATCTGTTTCAGTGCACCAAGTGGGAACCTACTGAGCTTCAGTAGCTACAGCAAACAGGTTTTGCTAGGTTGTCAGCAGGTTTTGTTTGCCCTACCTGAGTTTCTCTAAGAAAATGAAAGTGCCTTTGGCTCTGGTCTTTGTGCAGCATCCTTTCTTGAAAGGCAAGGCACTGTCATAGGATGTCCTCTAGGATCCACCCAGCACTCCAGACTGCCATGGCACAGCACTGTTGCTCTCTGTGGAAGTTGCTCTACATGTGGAAGTATTGGGTTTTCTTCTACTGTGAATAGCAAAATGGCTGTGGTAACTGGAGGAGCTTGGCTTGTTTCTGTTCTTAGGTTCTTAGCTGTCTATTTTGTATGCTCTGAGCTCCTTGCTCCCCAGCTCCTCTGCACCCCATTGAACTGTGTTCATCCTTTTTTTCCCTACCACTGGAGCACTGTCATGGACTTCTTACTCCCAAACCCTTCTGGCTCACCTCTGTCACTTGCTCTACACCACCTTATCAGCTTTCTAGTCACTTAAACACTGGTGTGGTTTTTTTTCTCCTTCTCTCCCTTCCTGGGCTGCAGGACCTCACTGCAGGCTATGGAACAAGGGTTTTTCTGTAAGTGTCAATTTTTGTGCTTAGCAACTGCCTGATGCCATTTGGTGTTGAAAAATAGGCAAATTTTGTGCCCATTAGCATTCCCCTTCTCTTCCTCAGCACAGCAGCTCAGGCTGGAACACACCACAATGACTTCTAGGGAACAGCTATTGATAGAAATCTGTTGCCTACAGGGATATGTCCTCCCATCTGTGGTTCTCTTGTGTCAGAGTCTGTCTCTGCAGGATTTGCCACACTTGCTATGTGCCTCTGCCCTTTGCTTTTGGGGTGAAAGGGCTAAACCATGCACCCATACCTGTGTTCCTCTGTTTCCTTCCTCCTGCTTGTGGAGATTGCTCTCCCCAGTGGCATTTCCCCATCCTTCATCCATGTGCGGTGGGGCTGGGGTGTGAATGCAGCCTGATTGGAAGCCTGGCAGATGCAAAACCTCAGCCTTAGGTGAGAGTTGGCGGTTTGCTCTGGGTGGTTGTCCTTGGTGCAGGACAAAAGCTGTTTTAAAGCACCTAGTGCTTCTTAAACCACCTTCCCTTAGTCTCTCAAATGTCATTGATGTTGGCTGCTTTGCTTCATGCCAGTACTGTGGCTCTTTGTGCATACAGACCTTTGTGCAGGGGCATCCATCTGGCTGTGCTGCAGTAAGGTGCCATTTATCACTCTCTGGTAGGGTTGCCTTTACCTGCACTGCATATTTTACACTGCACTCTTTAAATTTTTATGTTTGTGCTGCTGTGTGGATGTTTCTCTGTAGCCTTCTCTTGCAGCGATGTTAAATTATCCTGTAGAGGCTTACCTAGGATTCTCTTGTAATTACTGGCACATTTCCAACCTCCTTTTACCTTTTCCTTTGAAAACTGGGGGTTTGATAATTGAGTTATTCTTCCTATTTGGTTTTTGCCCTTTGAGTGGCAAGGGGTTACATAACAGAGATAAGATCAGTAAAGTGAAAACTTAAGTGAAGGTTTGCTAAATGAACTCTTCTTGTAATTAACTGCTCTTACTTTGCTCACTGCAAAATAGGAAGATTTCTGAAAAGGCAAAAGGGGCTCTTTGTTTTGTTTCTAAATCTATTTGCAGTTTGGCTTGAGGAACTGTTGGTCAGTTCCATATCCTCTGCAGATGAAAAAGCAATCTCTGTACACAGCCCTTTATATTCTTTTTGGACTAAACATAGGAATCCTATATTAGCTGTATAGGAACATCCCAGCATATGACCAAGTCCCTTGTGATCTCCCAACTTTGATGCTCACAAGCCTGCTGGCAGTGGAGCTGCAAAGGGCAATATTGGAAAGCCTAGCTGTCTCTGGATGGGCAGCATTGAGGATTTTCCTTTAAATGCCATTTTTTTTTTGGGACATCAGGGACAAGTGGTATGCAACTGCCATAATGTTCACTCTGAAAATGAGGCTACATGTGGTTAGCAGAACCCCTCAGAAACCAGCACCTTGTTAAATACAGAGCTAAATACCCACATGCTTAAAGCAGGGTCTTGTTCGTTATTGTGGAAACGTTAACCATTGGCTATTGTAGAGAAAACATGGTAAAATAACAGAACTTGTTTACTGAAACAAAAATTATCCTCCTGGGCATTATTACTTAGTAGACTGGCCTAGGAGGATATCAGATGATGTCTGTTAAGCAGAGGAGCTGCTTGGTGAGAGCAGGATATCTTGCTGTCTCTTGTCTGTGTCTTGGGTGCAAGGATGAGTTTCCATTTTGTTCTCAGCAAATGGGCGTGGGGTATACTTTTATTAGAGGAGATTATGTGGATCCTCTTTGAGTTTGATTTCTAAGACTCCCTAGAGATCTGGAGCAACCCAGATTCTTTCATCTCATCTGCATCTGCTGCTGCTCCTAGGATCTATCTCTGTCTTAGATAATGGAATCTGAATTTTTTTTGTTGCATTTATCCTACTCTAAACGGGTCTTTTCTCTATAGGCAGCTTGTCCTCTTCACTGTGTGCCTTCACTCTGTTACTGCATCCAGTGATTGTTGTTGACTCTTCTTCAAACAAACACATTTTCCTGTGGATATGGTAGTTATGCATTTGAGCTTTTAAATGTATGGAGAGTAACCGTTAAACCTGCAGCATGGAGCTGCTGGCTTGGAGGGATTTTACTTAATTTCCTTTTATCCTTGCACTTGGCTCCAGTGGGCAGTGTACTGGGTCGTAGGTGCCCTCTGTGTTGGTGCAGCTCTGGAGCAGCCTGGCCTCAGTTGACCGACCACCCTGATGCTGTCCTGTTGAAGCTCTTGGCCTGCTCCTCGGCCCCTTTGGGTCGAAAGCGGCTCACCTCAAACACGGTGCTGATCTTTGTCATGGGTTTGGCAGCCAGTTCCTTCAGCTTCCGGGCGTCAAATCGTGGCTTGTGTAGCAGGATAGGTAAGCGGCGGGGCAGAAAAAAGCTTTCTTCCTTCTGTGGCTTCTTCTCTTCTGCTTGCTGCTTCCTGTCCTTGGTGAGTGTCACCTGGTATAAAATGGCATCCCACATTCTCATGGCTTTTGATTTAAACAGCGTGCAGTCTTGCTTGATGACTGCTTGGGCAGTGTCCTCTTTATTCTCCTCCTCCTGTCCCAGCTTTTCTGGCTTGGACTCTGGGAAGTTGACTGCTTCTGGCTCCACCATTAAATGCTTTTTGAGGCGATGCCAGCCACTGGCACCAGTTCCAGGAGGTCTTGGTGCTTCTACTGAGGATGCTGCTGGCTCAGCCTTGGGGGGACTGCTGGTTTTGGGTAAGCTGGGAGTCGTCTGGGGTTCAGTGGTGTGTTCTGCCTTGGTGTCTGTGGAGGTGGACCCGGTACCATCAGCTTGTGCTGGAGTTGCTGTCGCTGGGCGTGCTTGCCTCCAGGGAGCACTGGATGCTGATGGTTTTAGGATGTCACTGTCTTGCTTGGGTAATTCAGGAGCTGTTTCGGATCTGGATATTTCAGTGTTGCTTCCATGGGTTATAGGCTTATTGGTGTGGGTATCAGAGGTGCTGGGATTCTCAGTTGGAACAGCCTTGGGAGCTTGATTAGGAGGCTCTGTCTCTGCAGCAGGAACGAGGGGAGGTTTTAGCAAGGGGGGAGTGGCCTTGCTATCTTTGAGTGAGGTGGATGTCTGCTCTGGAGATGGTTCAGAGCTGCTGGTTTGAGGTGCTGGGGAAGTAGGCCTTTTGTCTTCGTGGCTGACAGTTCCTTGGGCTGGATTTGGTGTGGGAGTCTTAGCCCTGGGTGGCTTGACACTGTGGAAATAAGTGTTCACCTTGGTGACATAGGTAACCTCTGGTGCCCTTTCTTTACCGGGTGTAGTGGAAGTAGGATGCTGGGAGAAAACAGACACTGAAGGGTCAGATGGAGAGGGAAGGTGGGAGCCCATGCCTTCAAGCTGCTGTGGTGTCTCAGGAGCTCCTGGCTTCTGCAGCAGGGGCATGGCCGAGGAGGTTGTGAGCTTGACATGTTCGGCAATGCGCCGCTGCTCGGTGACCTTCAGTGTGAAGGGCTTGCGGAAAGGGGAGGGGGCGCGGTGGGTGACGGGCCTGATGGAGAGGTGGACTGGCAGGGGGGCAGAGGGGAGGGCAGAGGTTTCAGGGGTCTCTGCAGGGGCAGCGCTCTCAGCACACTCTTGGTCAGGACTGGCTTCGTTGACAGGCGAAAGGCTGGAGCGGAAGGACTTGCCCTGCTCCGAGGTGAGGACGGCGTTCCTCCTGGCTGCCTTCTTCAGCAGCCGCTGCAGCCGCAGGTTGTCCTTCCCAGGCTTTGGTAGGGTGGGAGGGGGAGAAAGGGGGTGGTGATTTGAAACAGGCTGGGTGGAGGATGATACTGTTATCAGCATTGTCATTTCCTGCAAAAAAAAGACTGAGTTTAGAGTCGGCGTGGGCTTAACCCTGGGTTAGATCCTGAAATATTTATATACAAGTCCTCCTCTTCCTCTCTATAAAAGCTGTGAGTATGGAGTCAATATTGTGGGAGAAGAGTCTTCCTTTTGTTACTCTCCTGGGGTAACCTCATCCAGTCTTGAGGGTGGGTGTGGCAGGGCAAGAGATGTCCTGGGGGAAAGCTGTATTGCCAAACCTGGAGCTCTTCTGCTCCTGGCATTAGCACAGTGAGAGCTCCTGGGGACCCCAGACGTTCGTGTCTTGGCAAGTCCTAATGACATTTGGAAGGAAATGTCAAGGGAAACAAAATGGGTTTGAAATTTTGAAGCTTTGAAACATCTCCAGAGGCAAAAAGCAGGAATGTTTCATGGCTTTCCAAATTTCAGTTATTAATACTCTGATACAATATTACATACAACAGAACAGCCATAAACTACATGTGTCATTTGAATCAAAGTCAACACTGGCCTTGATTCATTTCAGCTGGCATGAAGACGCCCCTGTGAAATACAGGGCTCCTCAGAAGCTCTGTTTATCAGTGAGGAAGTGCTTTGTCACAGCATTGATTCTGGCTGGTCATTTCTTGCTGCATGAAGCACAGGGACATTTTCCTCTGAGATAAAACCAAGTTTTCTCTTTTTCTTGGGAAGCTTTACCCTGTCCTGCCTTTATCACTCATTCTTGAGTGAAGCAGAAATGGCTGGTGCTGTGTCAGGTCTGATCTCCAATGACAGTTGCAGCCCTTTGGCCAATGCTGGGTGGCTCCTGCACAGATGCCTGGCTGCTTTTCCTGCTCTTACTCATCACTGCCTGCTTTTTGATGAGTGCTGGTCTGTGTTGGGGATAGAAAGATAAAAACTAGTCTCAGTTCTTTCCTTTCTCTGCCTCAGCAGGCTGGGGAGCAGCAAACAGCCTCTGACCTGCAATGACTCTTTGGCAGCCCCAGGAAGGAAATCTGACTATCCTGGCTCTTGCTCAGCACAGAGTTGCTGAGTTTTGCTATGAAATGAGGCATAAATCACTGAGCCCTTTAATCCCTGGTGCTGGATGCAATTGAGCATCCTGAAACAAGGAAGAGGAGGGCAGAGTGATGTCAGGCTTGCCCAGGAGGGCTATTTATTTCATGTGCTGTGTTCTGTTCTTGGTGGCTCCCGGCCTGCTCTGGTTAGTGTGGGTGTGTAACATGATACTTACTGTGCAGGAAAACTATCCTGAATAGAATTCTGGAAAGTGCAGAACAGCTATTTGTGCTTGAGTGCCCAGTGCTGGCTTTGGGCTTGCAGTGCTCCTGTCAGCACTGGGCTGGGAAGGTGATCCATACCCAGCAAGCAGGTGGTGTGTCTGCCAAAACTCGTTAGGGATGGGGGGAGAAGGATGACTTTTTTTTTTTTAAAGGCAGCAATAAATAAATGCACTGAAGAGGTGGCATGTTGAGCTCAAAAGCTTCAAGGTCAAGCCCTCACCATGGTGGATGAGCTGCCCTCCAGAGCAGAGGCTGTGGTGGGCAGAGTATAGGCACTATACTTGCTAGTGTCTAGCAAGTGGTGCAATCAGTACCTGTGCTCTGTTGGAGCAAGTCCTGAGGAAGAGCACAGAAATGATCAGAGGGATGGAACACTTCTACGAGAACAGGCTTGAGGGAGTTAGGGTTGTTCATCCTGGAGAAGAGAAGGCTCTGGGGAGAGTTTATTGTGGCCTTTTAATATGTAAAGATGACTCATAAGTGAGGTGGGGACAGGCATTTTAGTAGGGCATGTTGCAATAGGACAAAGGGTAAAGCTTTTACACTGAGAGGGTAGATTCAGACTAGATATAAGGAAGAGTGTGGTTTTTTTTGGTTTTTTTTTTTTATGATGAGGGTGGGGAAACACTGGAACAGGTTTCCCACAGAAGGTAGTGCATGCCCTATCCTTGGAAACATTCCAGGTCAGGCTGGATGGGGGTCTGGGCAGCCCGATTTAGTTGCAGATGTCCCGTTCATTGCATGGGTGTTGGATTAGATGACCTTTAAAGGTCCCTTTCAACTAAAGGTCCCATTCAAGCTATTCTATCATTCTATGGTTTACTTTAGCCATAGGCATGGGAGACCTGCTGTTTTCTGTGAGGGGGCTTGGAGGGGATTTGTGTCAGCTGGGGATCACAACTGTTGGACATTCCCAGTGTCTTATCAGCTTCATTCCTTAGGCACAAGGCTGTCATTAGAATTTGCTTTGTTCCAGGAGCTACTCTTAGAGGCAAGTCTGTACTGTTCCAAAAAAAGCTGAGAGCCCATTCCTTTGTCATATACCTGCTTTCCTTCCCAGCCTCATGGGTATTTTAGATTCTTCTGGGTCAGAAAGCCACAATGTCTCAGTTGGAGCAACATGTCCTCCAGCTCTTGTGTGACACTACTCTGGCTCTGTTTGTGTTAGAATTGGTAATTGTGGGGTTTTTTTTGGTGACTTTAAACAAAAAAATATACTGAGAAATCTGCTGAAGGGTGAGTAAATACCTGCACCACATGGTAGGATTTATTGTGGAATTACTTAATCTGCTCCTATTTAATGTGGTTCCATGGACAGCCTGTACTACAAGATGAGCTATGGTTCAGCAGCACTGGTGAACCAGATTTATGAGGTTCACCTGCTTCAGGCTTGTGTAGGGAATACTAAAGAGGCAGGGCACTGAACTTCTACTGATCAGCTCTTGGAGTGTTTTCCTTGTCCTATGGACTGCTGCATTCCAGAAAAATGCAACTCCTCACATTAGTCAGAGAAGGGTCTTGCCTGGGATTTGCTGCAAACTGACAGGGGCTACCGAGGAGGGCATGGGGGCACTCAGAATGGAAAGTTTAGTATGCACACACTAGGAAAATCCCTCTGCTCCCAAAGTCAGAGGCTGCTTAGTGGTGTTTAACATCAAGATTTGTTATCTCTTACAATAGTCTGTGCTCTTAAAATCACTTTTGATGCTATCTCTGCATTCTATTAAACTTGAAACCTGCTGTGCTTCTAGCTTGGAGTCTTGGAGTCCTTATGGGTGATATCTTCCATGGCATGTGACTGTATTGGAATCTGTGTGCTTGACTAATGGAGCAGCAAGATGCTAAGAGACAGCAAAAGGAAATCAGCTGTTAATTTATTTGTCTTCCCTGTCACGTCTGGCTTTGTTTTGAGTCTCCTTCAGAGCTTTGTGTGCTCAGGAGAAATTCTCAACAAGGAAGATTTGTCTTCCCCCTTGCCACCTCATGAAGCAAAAGTAAAGCGACAGACAGGCTTGCTTTATTGCCAGTGGAAAGGCTGGAGCTGAAAACCTGGGGAAGCACTGCCTGAGAAACTTGTGTGGGTTTGTGATAAGCTAGAAGGAAGTGAACCAAGAAGTCAAGAGACTTTCAAAGGGTTAAGTTTCCCTGCTGCTGGTTGAGTTCCCATGAGTGGATGAATGCTCACCCACTCTTGGACTCCAACTGTTCTCCTGACTTGGCTCCATTTGCAATCAGCCCCAAATCAGGGCAATAGTGGGGAGTGTCAGCATGCAGGAGTCATTTATCAAGTGATGGAAAAGTCATTTGTGTGCTGGAGTCCCTTGGCTGCCCCAGCTGTTATGAGTGGAGCAGATGGAGAGCTGCAGAAACCCAGCACTGCTACAGATGGTCTGAACAGAGCTGGGGCTGTGGGGGCACTCTCTGCCTTAGTGGCTTTCTTGGTTTGGGAGGAAGCCTGCAAATCTCCTTCTTGGGGTGGGAGAGAAGTGGCAGGAGTGCAGCCGTGACCTCTGCTGGGTGTGCAGCCCTCAGCATCTCCTCTGCCATGAGTGTGGTCATTCCCAGCACAGTTCACTTCTACCAAAGCCTTGTGGGTGGGCTGATTCACAGGGCTGTGCGAAAATGGGTGGGAGAAACCCACCTATAATTTCCAGAGAAGATACCCTGAGCTATATAGAAACTGTAATGCTCATGAGAGGCCTAATGGTATCCGTAACACTGTGTTTTCTTGTCTTGCAGCTGAGCTTGGTCCTGACTCAATGCGACCCTCCACGCCACTATTTCCTCTGCTCCACAGAAGATAATTGAAGGATGTTTCTCTTCTCCTGACTGCTGTCAGTCTGCTTTGGGTACAGCCTGACTCCTCTTGGAGTTTAAGCAATACCCCATACTGCCTTCAGATGGATGAAAGGAACTAGATCAGCTGACAAAACTCATCCCTGTTTTAACTTTCTATGTGACTCTTTGGCTTATTTTTTTCTTTTTGTTTTTTTTCAATCTGTCTCTGCTATGGAGATGAGAGGCTCTGTTTCCTCTCCTTTAGTGTTGGAAGAGAGGGATCTGCTGCCCTGCTGAGCAGGCAAGGTTTTTGTTATGTCATTAAGAATTTCTCCTTTTGTGGCCCTTGGTGGCTGGGTGGTGGTGAAGAAGGGAGCTCAACAGAAATGTGATGAAGAATTGGTGTTTGAAAGGAGGGCAGTGGGCAAGTCCTGAGTGTAAAAAGACTGCAAGGAGAGTGTGACAAGAGTGCAAGGACCACTTGTTACTCTGTTGGTGCCAGCTGTGGGTAAAGTCTTCCCCTGCTTATGATGCAGCCTCTGTCCCTCTACATCATCTGCTTTGAGGGACTTCCATCTACTGATCTCTGTGTACATCAAATTGCATTCAGCTTAGTCCTGGTTTTTTCCTTTAGTTCCCCGATCATTCTTTAATCACAGTTACGTACCCATGATGAAATGTTCTTGCCTTTTCTGTCTCAGCAAGGTAATAGCAGCTTCATTTCCAATAGCTGCTGCCTTCCTCTGCCTGTCTAAAATGGATTGGAGATCTCCTTTCCCAGCTGAGGATTGCTGACCACTGGTCTTATCTCCCTTCTCTGGGAAAGTGATTTGCTTATTCTCTAATCTGTGGGCTCCAGTGCCAGTGACTGAAACACTTGTAAAAGTTAGATGTGGTGGCACCTTGATAACTTGCAAGCTATGTTCCTCAAGCAGAGCAGGGTGTCTGGGAAATGGCTGCTGCTGGAAGCTGTCTTGGTGAAATGGCATCCTGGTGAATTGTTTGTGGAGACTAAGGCTTGCTGTGAGCTTGAGGAAACTGATTCCCTCAAGAGTGGTATTTCTGGCCTTGGGCCTGAGGTCTGCAAATCAGCTTCTAGGGTTGTTTCTGAACTCCCATGTCTTCATACTCCATGATGTTAACATTTCCCCATCCCCTCTTTGGTCTCATTCCTACCTTCTTCCCACGTCAACATAATTTTGCAACTTGTTTCTGGCCTCCTGGAGGAAGGAAGGGCAGCTTATTTCTCTTCCTGCATCAGTGTGCTTTCTGCTTAAAACTTTTTCTGCCCCCTGGATTTTCTTTTTTTTTTTTTTATTGGTAAGCATTTAATAAAATTTGAAGATGTAATGATGTCAACTCTGAGAATTTTGTTCATGTAGGAGTCTGCAGCAAAGCTGTTTTCCAAGACCTTGAAACTCTCTGCTTGAATGTGAGATGGAGGAGAAGCAGCATCAGTCTAAGTGACAAGAGGAAAAGGAGCTTGACATGTGCAGGAAGGGGGCTTTCTGTGTGCCTGTCCCATTTAGAGCCATGTTATTTTACTGCATTTTTTCACTCTAAAAAGGGAAGGAGAAGTGCCTTCGTGAGCAATGGAGCAGCCTGCAGAGACTTCCTAGGGAGTGTGGTCAGCTAGGAGAAGCACAGAGCTTAGCTCCCCAGGTAATAGACCTGAGAAACATCACAGACTTCAACCAAAATCACTGGTGATGTTAGCTATAAAAAAATAAAAATAAATTCCTCTGTGGCCTGCTAATCCAGCTTTGATAAGGTCAGGATAGCTGTCTGTATTGGAACCCAGCACACTAATGAGCTGATGGCTCTATCTGGAACCATCTACCTTTTTATGGAAAAACCTTTTTATGGGGGTGACCTTCCCAGTAATAACACTTTTATGGTGTAGAGACAATGAAGAGTTTCTGCTATCCCAGCACTTTAGGAAAGTGTAGGTAAGGAAGGAGATAATTCCAATAAAACTTCTTGCTCTTATCTTTCTGCTGATTGGTACCCTTGTTCTCTCCCATCCTCTGCTTCAGTTCTGGGAGGCAGGAATTCAAGGAGTCCTGTGTTCTTCAAAGCACTGAGCAGCATGGCCCCATTTTCCTCCCTTCAGCCCTTCCTCTGCTGTTCTAGGGTTTTCAAGTGAGGCTGGAGCAGTAGCAGTGTGGTGCATAGAGATGTTCTGACTTGAGCTGAAAATGACACTACTCTGCATGTGTGCACAGTGGTTGCACCAATTTTTCAACACAGTTCGATCGCTGGCTGGTAGAAATGATGGCTGAAAACTTCTCCAGTTACTATTCCTGTGCCCTGCCAGTTTGGAGAGGGCAGAGAAAGCCCCAAAGGCTGTTTGTGTGAGATTCCTTCTCTAAGGAGGGTTAATTTACAGTGTGTATTTTCTCCGCTTAAAGCCCACAGGGACCTAGATGTGGTTTCAATAAACAGCTGCTGTAATTCAGGTTGTGGTGACAGCTGAGAAGTGAGCAGGTTATGGAGCTCTCTAGTGGTGGTCAGGAACCAGGGAGAGAACTGGCTTGGAGCAAGTGCAGCTCTTTGGGAGGTACTCATGTCTGCCAGGGGAAATGTTTCCACATCTAAATTAACTTCATGATGTGCTGTTTCTCTTCCCAGAGTAACATGGTGTGCACATGGTGGTGGGACTGGCAGTGGGGTTACCAGAACGGTGAAACCTTTCCCTACATTCCCAACATGAGGGAAAAAAAAAAAAAGGGATGCTGCAGCCCACATAGGCTGGATGTGCATTTTGGGCAATGCTAGGAGGGGGTGAGGGCACAGAGGCTCATCTCTTCCCTGAGCAAGGACCTGTGACTGATTTTTGTGAGTGAAGGGGAGCAGGCTGGTGCCACTCTGCAGCAGTTACTGCTCTGGTGTTTGTCAGTAGCTGCCTGCCTCCTATCTTTCCTCTGTTCATTTTTCACAGCATTGTGGTTTTTGCAGCACTGGCATCTCGGAGGCTTTTGCTATGAGACTTTAGCTCTGTCTTCTTCTGAGACTGCTGCATTTTGAGCATAACAAGGACAAACTGTCACGCTGAGTCTTGCAGGGTTAGTCTTCCTGTGGCAGGCTTCAGGGCTGCTTTTTTCCCCAACAGGGTTTAACAGATGAATTCTACATGACTGTATGTAAGATGGGATTGAAAAATGTGGTCTGTGACTATTGCAATGCCATAAAACAGCATTATTTAAACTTGAGGGAAACTTAAATAATGGAAAACTCAAGTCTGTTTTGAGTGTTATGTCTTTATGTAGCACTTGTTCTGCCTTGAGACTAGAGGCTGGACTTGATCTGGTTCTCTTTCCAGATATAAAAATAATCACAGGCTCATTTTTACATCCCTCCTAATGTATATGTGTGCATGCTAATTTAACAGATCTCTACTCAAACCTTGCTTGCAGCTCTGCACTGGGCCTCCAGTGTTGTACTGGACACAAGAGTCTAGAATTTCCAAATGACTTTGTTTCTTGAAATGTGTCTGCAGCTTCTGCTCTTTGAAGGAAAGGTCAGCCTTGGGGACACCTGAGCCTGAATGTCAGAGCTTTGCCTCCTGCCACCACCTTTGGGAAGGAACATAAACAAGCTGAAAGAGCAGGGTGGCTATAAATACTGAGGTGGCAGCTGATATACTGCTGAACAAGGTTCTGAGGTTGGTCTGTTGGTAACTCCTTGCCAGCTCAAGACACTTTCCCTGATGCTGCATTTTATATATATATATGTATATACATACACACCATGTCTATATATCTGTATATAAGCAGGTTAAGAGAAAACATGTATTTCACATTGACAAAAGTGCAATTGGAGCTAGGATTTACTTTAGAAATGGATCCATTCCAAGGATCCTGATGTTGAGGCAAGTGATTTCCCTGAGATTTTGCATTCAGTCTCCTGAGGGCTTTGGCTGCAGTGAAATGATTTGATTTAAATCACAAATTTTCAGAAAGGTGCTTTGTCTCTTCCTAATAACTCTCAGAAATAGTGACTTAATAATGCTAAAGACAGGCATTAAATAAACAGAAAAAAGTGTCACAGACTTGAGACTTGTGAGAATGTTTGGAAGAATGGGTAAAGGTTGAGGAAAAGTAAGGGGGAGATAGCACTGGGATTTACACAAGTGAGCACTTTAAGGCATGAAAGCAGCAAATTCCAAGTGTCATTATTCAATGAGGTGCTTGGTTGGGTACGTGGGTCTTCCCCAAGGTTGCTGTGAGCACCTTGACTGGTCTCCTGCCTTGCTCACCTCCTCAAAACAGCAGCTCCAGGCTTTGGTCCTGACTCCCATCCTGCTGCTCAGTCATCATCCTCACTGCCAACCTGTCTCAACTATTTAGATGTAAATAGTGTGGGGATGAGACACAGCCCATATCTTGACTGGCCAAACCTGATCTGTTATCTTTGGAGAGATACCTAGCCTAGATTTAGGGTGTCCAAGAAGGATCTCCTAATTCCCACAGGGATTGTGCCTTAGTTGTCTAAAGCAGATGCTGCAAGGATGTGTCCCAGAGCAAACAAACTGGTGATGGAGGAACAATCCACCACAAAAATCAGAAATAAGTATTAACTGAAAAAAACACAAAAGAAATTAATTACTTACTGATGTGTAATTTGTTTCCATCTGAAATCATTTGCATGTTGGGAGCATCGTATTACTCAGTCCGGTGTACAAAATTAACAGGTGATTGTTCCTTTGAGGTGCTGATTGCTTGTGACTTCTAGAGCCCTGTAGGTAAGTTTGAAACATCATGTTTATGATAGCCACTAAGTACAAGAGGTTTCTCAAAAATAAGTAAAGGGACTTTTTAAAAGCATGAAAAGTTCCACTACCTAAAATTAGCGTGAAGAGGGGCTATCGAGTAACGCCACTGCGTGCTCCCAACTTTGGCTCTGCAAAGTTCAGCATCTAAAGTACTGGAGAGGTGAAGGGCAGAGGATGGTGATGTTGCCAGGACAGCTATTCTAGCAGAGTAGCTCCAGGCAATGAAACCAGTTGGAGGCTTTTCAAGTTGGCTGATAAGATTTACTGTTTTGCAAAAGTCAGGGTTGCAAAATGCAAATTTGGAGCTGTGCTTTGATTGTTGCCTTCCCGGGAGAGGAAGAGAGCAAACTCTGGCTCTGTCTTTACTTTTTCCTGGTGAGGGCCATGCTATGTGTAAAGGATGCAAGTGTAGAAAATGCTGCACTCAGAGCAGAGAGGGTTTGGCGTTGATTAGTTTGGTGGATTTTGTTTGAGGGGTTTATGTGCAGTTTGACTCCCAATATCTCAGCTGAGACTGCTGAAGTGAGCTGGTAAGGATGGCATCAATGCCTGCCTTTGTTCTGGGCAGCCTGTGAGCTGCCCAGACACCGTGCAGATACTTGCTGCCTCTTGGTCTTGGGACACTTCATCCCATTTTCCAGCTGACTTCCCTGGTTCTGCTTTTTCAGGAACCTTTATGTGTGAATGCCTTGGCAGCTGAGGGGTTAAACATGCTCCCAGGAAGATGGTGGCACCTGAGAACAGTTTCCTGGAGGTCTACAAAGCAGATTTATGCCCAGGTTAGGCTTGGGCTGTTTCATATGGCTTTTGAGGTGCTGGTGAACTATGGCACAAAGCCAGCTCTGAAGGCAAATTCCTTCTGCTTCTCCCTGCTAAGCCTTGTTGCTCATTGACTCCTCCCTAATCTGAGCTACTCTGTCATGGATCAAGGCAGCAAAGCTCTTCCTCATCCATCAGGGGTCTGGCCCTTCTGATGAGGTTGGTTCTTGTGGGAAGGGAGGTATGTGCTGGTGCATATTGGGGTGGGAGAGCTCTCTGTTTGCTTTCTTCCCTTCTTCCTCCCTGAGGGCTGGTGAGATCCTGCCTGGCTCTGCTAAACACACTGCTCCGTATTTCAGTGCACACTTCTGGAAAGATTTAGGGTAGGTGCTCGGTCCTTCATACAAATACCCTAATGCAATTAATTCCTCTTTGACAACTTCAATATCTCAAAACGCCCTTGTCTTGTAGAAGTGCTAGTGACTTTGTGTGTCCCCAACACTGAAGACGTTGCTGGGAAAAAAAAACAAACAGGCAATAACAACTCAACTGGAAACTTAATAAACCCCATATTCTGGATGAGAATATTTTATCAGATTTTAGAAATGCCCAAGGACACATTGTATCCTGCTCTGCCACTGTCACCACTGAAACCACACCAGACTAAAGCATATATTTGCAGCATGCACTGTATAAATGATGCAAAGGGCTGGCTTGTGTTTGTACACACTGAAGTAGGGAGTGTTCAGATCCCTTCCTATTTCTTACCAAGATGTAGGGTTTCTATTCTTGCAGGCTAAGAGGGGATAAGACAGGCAGGTATTTCTACCAACCAAGTTTCACAAATGGGATGGCACACTAGAGACCTCCATTGAAATGTTGGTTGACTCCCTCCCACCAGATGCAAGGAGAACAGCAGTACCAGGAAGCTAAATGGAGGTACATAGGTAATGTGCTGATGAATAAGAGAATGCTTGTTTGTTGCTTTTTATTCTCCTTTATATACCTCTGAACTTTTGCAATTTTATGAAGCCACAACGAGGAGAAGGTTTTGGCATCTTGAGGTTCCCCAGCCACCTTCCAAGATTCAGGTAGGTGAACCCACAGCTTGGCAACTGTTTGCTCTCCTTGTTATCTGAATGACTGCTGTGAGAGGTGCATCACTGCATGACAAACACTGCACCAGGTAACTTCTGGGGAAAGGAGGGGCAACCAAGGACAGAGATCCTGAGCCCAAGTGCCAAGTGGATGGTATTAGAGGAGCCAGGGAGAAAAGATGTTCTTTGCTCAGCTACTGTGGACTGTTTCAGATTCCCCAGGATCTCATTATCACCAGTAAAATTACAGTGGTCTGCTGATACTCAGAAGAGCCGGTTATAAAGTTTAAAGCTATCCTGATCTCTTCTTGACTGGCTGCGTAAAACAGATCATTGGCTTTTGCCCAGGAACAAGAAATCATTATATATATGTGTATTTATTTCCTGTCCTTTCTCTGAATGTACTTAGCCACTATCTGATCTGCCTTTTTATTGACAGCTACTTCAGTTAACTTGGGAAGAGTGTTCAATGAACGTAGGGCATCTACTCTAATTTTGAACAGCTGAATAAACCCCCCTGCAGAATCCATTTCTCTGGGGTGGGATAAAGAGAAGAAAGGGCGTAGAGGAACTGTACAAAATTTACTTTGCCTTCTTAAATGGCTTTTGTGGTTCCCATTTCCCCTCTGCCCTGAATCATGGTAAAAGGTTTATAAATGAATCTCACAAAACAGAAAAACACATCCCCACGCTTTCCCAGTCAGCTTAATACATTTTTCTGGGTACCTTCAATTATTTCAAGTCTGATATTTGTAGAAGCAGGCAAACATGCCAAACCAAAATATCTGTATCATGCAGAAGAGTAAAACATGAGAGCATTCAGACATGACTTTGGAGAGGAGGGGGTAGAAAGAATCATTCAGACTGAAAACTCAAGTAAAACACATTTTCCTCATAGCTAAATTCATTCTGGATAGCTTAACCATTTTTGAATGACAGAGCATGTCAGTGAAAGTAGCTCTCCTCTGTAGCTCTACCATGAAGGTGTAAGTGCAGAGTCATGAGCAAATCTGGGTGAGGAAGAATCTTTCTTGCCCAGCTCAAGGGCCAAAGCAAATCTTCCTTTGGAAGTAGATCCATTTGTTCAGTGTTGGAGAGAGTAATGGGTAGATTGCTTTATCTCAGAAATTGGATCTCTCCCGGGCTGTGAAAGAGTACCAGATTTATGGGAAGAATGTAGCTGATTTTATTTACAAACTCTGTAGTCTTTAATGAACATGTAGGATTTCAGACTTCCAGGGCTGAAAGAGGCTTTCAGATGAACTTTTCCAGTGCAATTTCAGCTTGCTGGCTGAGTATTAATCAGCCATGGAGGCAATGATCCATGAAAGTGCTGCCTGCTGACTGGTGTGCGATGAGCACGGGGAAAGGATATTGTAAAAAAATCTCAAAACAAACCCAAACAAAACATAACACACGTGCCTTTGACCAAGGTGCCCATCTTTATGCAGTTTGTAAAATTATCTGGGCTAATGTGTGTGTATTGTGTGTAAAAGCATCTCCCCTGAGTGCACTGACTGCTGCAAAAGGTCAACCAAAAGCCAGAAGAGATGAGACCAGCCGATTACAGCTTCCCTGCAAGTGGCTGGGCAACACTATAAATTCATGTGGCCCATCTCAAACAGCCAGTCTGGGTGTTCTTCCCACCAAGAGGAAATGTGACATTGGACCAGGTTACCTATGGAAACTTGTCTAGATCTCTGTTCCAGCCTCTAGTTCCTATTTGAGGAGGGACCCTGGTTTGCTGTATACTCTCCCAGGGGGAGATGCTATCACAGTAAAAGCGTGCCAGACTCTGGTTTCAGGTCAGCTGGCAGAGGGACTTTGTGTGGTTTGAGACCCTGGTTCATGTCTGTGACCTCACGTGTGCTCTTTGGCCTTGGTGCCGTCTCTAACCTGGCAGCTGGTGGGAGAGAGGGGCTCAGGACAGGTGACAGGTGCTTGCTGCACCCTCACCTAGTGAAATTGGGTAGTTTTTGGTGGCTATGCAGGCACAGCTGGGATTTTCTCTTCCTCATCTGTCTCTGTGATCAGTAGGGAGCGTGAGGTACTTGGTGGTGTTTGCTCATTCTCTAGACAGCTCAAAGGAAGAGCTCTAGTCACCTTGCTGCTGGTTCAGGGAGAGCAGATGATGTCAAGACAGCGAAAATTATGTATCCTAGAGCAAGAGCATCTGAAGCAACAAAAGACAAAGCTGATGAGGAAAATGTAGCAGGTTGTGAGTGAAACTGCTGTGTGATGGAATCAAGAGGTGAAATAAGGATTTGACAGAGAATGTGTGAAAAGCAGGGTATGTGGATAAGGTATGAAACAAATGTTGAAGAGGTCTGTAGTTATGTGCTAAACTGGATAGACCCACAAAGGGAAGAAAGGATAAACATAAATTGGGCTATGGGGAATGAGCTTTGGTTGTGAACCAGGTGACAGCAGAGCAAATGTAAGATGTGTGCATCACACAATCCCTCTTTACGGAGGGATGAAGGTACCCTCAGTCCCATGGGAGGAGGGATCCAGATCATGCTGGAACTGGAAATAAGATGCATGACATGGACAGGAATGTTCTGACAGAGGCAGTCCATAGGAGGCACAGATGTCCTTTGGGACAGTACTAAGCAGATAGGCCATGCTCCCAGGGGATGGTGACAGGGAAGACAGAGCATGGATATGATGCGTGATCTAAAGATGGATGTTGTCTGGAGCAGTTGCTTGATGTGTGCAGGAACTGAGTGGATGCTGCAGGCAGCAATGTTTGCCTCTCATCTCTTTGGAAATGGAGCTGCAGCAGAGAGGTCTGTTTACCCATCCTGCCCATTGCTTGCACCAACCTCACATTTGTCAGAATGCTTAGAGTGAAATCTGGGTGATGTGAGCACTCCCTGCCAGTGTGCACAAGCAGCACCGTTCTGGTGGAGGCTGTGCAGCCCTGCATGATGCTCAGGCTGCTCCTGCCAAAGGGCTGGCAGCAGATGGGCCCACAGGAGCACTCAGGCCCACATCTGCAGGGAAGCAGCCTGCTGTAAGCCCAGGCTCCACATGCACTTGCACACACATATGCACACACTTTCTTTTGAGCTGGCTGATTCAGTCCTTGGCCGGACAGGCCTGATGGTGGCATCCATTGGCAGCAGGGACAGTTTACAGCGGGCAGGCAGGCACAGGGGGCTGGTGAAGGCCATTGCCAAAGTGGGACCACCACTGCCATGGAAAGAGAAACAGCTGGGAGCCTCTCCTCCCATGCATTTCCCACTCTGCTGCTAGTTTGGGCAAATATGGTATTTCTTGGAGGCATGCCCAGCTGGTGGAGAGCTTGAGGGAACCGAGCCAGTGGAAGATAGCGAAGCTGCCGGGTGGTTCCGAGAGCGCAGCGTGAAAACCACTTTGCTGTGTTAGTGCTTTGGGCAGAGCTGGAGCAGGGAGAGGAGGTGATGATACCAGGTCTGGCCATGTGTTCCCATGCAGCTGCTGCTCTCCTCAGCAGCACAGGGTGCCCACCCATCTGTCCACCCCACCCGGCAAACTCCTGCATGGAGCCAGGGCGCTGAGGATGGATGCACTGCCCCTCTCCCACCTGACAAATAACAAAAGCATTGACTGGAGTGGGGTTGCAAGGGGGAGGGGAGGGGAGAAGCTACTGGACAGCTGGAAAAGGCAAGCTGGACAGGACATTTTAGCTCGTGCATGTTACCTGGTGACTGGGAGGCTGCAGCACTGTGCTCCCACTCCACGGCTTTAAAAGCTTGTCTCTACATCCTCAGATGGGGACCCTTTCTTGCAAGCAGCAGGGAAAGAGTGGGCAGGAATCAATCTGTGACCTGAGCCAAAAATATCGCCTGCCCCACAGTTCCTGAACTTGTTCTCTGCTCCTACAGGGGGGGAGGCAGGGGGTGCTGGAGCTGCCAGGCACACAGGAGGGCACAGGCTGTGTTGCTGGGGAGCCCTGCCAAGAGGAGAGGGACAGGAGGGAGGAGACGGGAAGCTGAACGCTGGGATATTTAGTGAAATGGAAACCCCGAACCAGAGGGTTGTGAGAGGCACTGCAATCCTCTGCTGGAATAGTCATGCAACTGTGGAGAGTGCTCTGGCAACAAAACCACTTCAGGCACCCGGGCTCCAGCCACATGGGGTTGCCCTCCCTAAGAAGTCCTTACTTAAATAACGCTTTCATGTCATGCTAAGAAAGGCTTATGAACTCTTTTGCTGCGTTCCTGCTCTCTTGCTTTTTGTTCCAGGTCCCCTCAAGCCCTGGTGTGTGGCAGAGCCCCAGCAGTCTCAGTGAGAGGTGGGTGTGTGCCACACAGCACTCACACAGATGCACTTAAGGCAACATGTGTGCCAAGTGCCTCTGCCTTCCTTTTGCTTGGGACTGCTGGTTTTCAAGAGCCTTGGATGTGGAAGATCCACAGGCCTCCCCAAAGCTCTCACCCTGCAGCACAGCCAAAACCCTTTGCATCTGGAGGGGCAGCTGGGAAGAGCCCATGCCCAGAGGGGAGAGTGGAGGTTGCTGCTGTGTGTTGACACTGCGAGATCCAGGGTGCCACAGCCAGGTTTTTAGAAGTGATCACGTACCACAGAGCTATGGGGGCCACCCGATTTTTTCTGAGGTGCCTTTGCCTCGGATACCCCTCTTTGAGCCCTGCCTGCCTGGTTGTAAATATAGAAACATAAGCCCTGGAGGTTTTTTTCTCCAAACATATCCCTCCCATCTTAGCATCATCTGTGCAATTCCTCCAGCTGCTCCTATACATGGTATGACCTTTTTTTTCCCCTTCCCTTGCTTGCCCCTCCATCTCACCCCCTCCCCGCCCATCCCTGTTCGCTTCCCTGCCCAGCACCGGGAGTCTGGGGCCAATTGGCTTTTCCAGACGATCAAATGTCACTATAAGTTGAGAGCTGCATCACCTTGGGACGCTCGCAGATCCCAGCCTGCCCGTCCCCTCCGACAGGGAGCTTGGTGCTTCTCTCCACTCCTCCCAGGTAAGTGGGATCCTGGCAAGGGATGGTGCTGGAGGGCAACTCTCTGGAAGGGATGAGCCTTGGTTTGAATGGAGAAG
>VZTB01009117.1:552078-583415 GCA_013397245.1 Thryothorus ludovicianus | reverse complement strand
AGGTTCCTAAGGAAAAAGGCACTTCTAGTTCTGAGCTTCAGTTGGGCATCTCACAAGTCTCATGTCACCCACAGAGGTTTGGGTGCTTTGAGCTCTCAAGGGAGAATAGATCCCCAAACCAAGATTTGGGGCTGGAAATTGGGATCTCTTGGGGCACTCAGGGAAAGTTCCCTCCAGCAGCAGGAGGAAAGTGCTGACCTTCCCTGCCCTGAGAAAGGGATGGCTGAGGCAGGAGGTATAAAGGGCAGACCATCAGGGAGCTTCTGGTGGATGATGAGGGCTGTAGGTCTAGAGGGAGATCCAGGAAAAAAAAGTGGCTGTGGAAAACTGTCCCCTCCTACAGGAAAGAAGAAAATTTTGAGTTTTGCATGGTCAGGCTAGCAAAGTAAAGGAGTTTGAAGTCATGAATAAGGGGAGCATCCCGTCACCAATCTGAATTTAACCACCCCTCCCGCCCTCCGCATACACAGGGAATTTCTCTCAATTTTCTCATTTTCTGTGGGATTGAGAAGATTTCCATGACCATATTTATATTTCTCACATCAGCTTCTTGCAGCTGGGTGGTGGATATTCTACAAAGGCAGGAGGGACACCAGCACAGGTGACTCTGGTGCCAGTGATTTGGGTGGGAGCTGTGCTGCTGGTGTGGGGAGCTCTGGTGAGGCTGCAGGTGATGGCCAGGGCAAGCAGCCACCCCTCAGGGGTGCATGACTCAGGGAGATGATGGAGACCCCAAAAGATGTTCAAGAGGCACCTGGCTGAGTCTGAGTGGTTCAGGGGTTACAGTGGTAGTGCTGTCTGGATGATTGGATGATCTTGTTTGTCTGTTCCTACCTTGATGATTCTATGACCAAGGAAAGGCAGGGGGTGTAAGCTGTGCACAGTCATTGGCTTTTTGTTCTCTGTCTCAGCTTTGTTATCCCCAGAAAACCCCTTGTAGGGATCAGAGAGCTCATGCCACCCTGGATAAAGGGTACATTTTGTGGCAGGGAATTGGGATTTTGCTATAACCCTGCAGCAGTGCTGGAGTCCAGAGAGAAGTATATGCATATGTTTATATATTTACTAGATATATTATATACAATACCCATCTCTTAATATGATATGTATGTCGATTAAACAATCCATGCAGTGGGTTTGCAGGGGCTCCTGCTGGGAAAGAGTGGCTGTGTGGTGCTTGGTGGATCACAGCCCCAGTCCTTGCCTGAGAGCTGTCCCTGCCAGGTCCCATTGCCCATGCATGGCCACTTTTGTGCTGCCCCCTTTCCATATGGCTCTTGCTACCTTGCCTACCTTGTATGGCCTGGCTTGGGAGGGGATGATTGATGGCTGGGTTATTTCCAGGGATGGCCTGGAGGTGCAAGGCAGCCCGTTCCCCCTCCCGGGTGCATTCTCAGCTGCTAAGAGGCTTCTTGGGATGTGCTGGCTCTGCTCTTTCAGCTGAGGCCAGGAGCATTTGGGGCCAAAAGGGACATGGTATTCCTGCCCACCTGGGGCTAAGGATTGCTGTATTTGTCCTTCCAGTGACCTGCTTGGCTTGAACAAAATGCAGAATAACCTTTGCTTTCACCTTTAAGGGCTGGGAGCAGGCAGGAAGTTTTCTGTCTGGTGGAACTTTCCCATGTGTTTTGATTTCCTTCCAAAGGGTGGGCAGTATTAACTAATTAATTTTATTACATCCTTAAATCTCAGTCAAGACCAGAATCCATTTTTTCTGCCACTGTGCAAACAAAGCCCCGTTATTGCCTGAAGGTGCTAACAGCCTTAATCCTGGGCTGCATTTGCTGTGTGTAAAGTAATTTCCACCAAAGGCTAATCCCGAGCCAGCTGGAGACTTTCCATTGCCTTCGGGCAAACTTAATCCTAACTGCAAAAACTGCCGCTCTTAACAGATTGCTTTCTTTATTGCTTTTTGGATGTAAATATAGTCCAATTTTGCTGGCTGCTTTGATGACAGAGTTAGCTGTGTGGATAGTGCTGGGCATCAAAGAGCCTTTCTTGTCTTGGGTGGCTGTAGCTATGACAGTCTGCATTTTGCCCCTGGCTTTAGGGGAGCAGATGGCTTTTGAATGCCATGAAGTGGACAGACATCTTGTTCTTCTTGAAGCTAAATCTTTTTACCTTTCTAGCTGGGGCAGTGGCAGTCAGGTACTGCCTTAAATGCCAACTTTTCCAGGGACCAAACTTGGTTGGATGTTTGGCCCTTGCATGGCTGAAATCTGTGATCATCCCCTGGATTATTTTGTCCCCCCTGCCCTCGCCTGTGGGGTTCCTGCATGTGGCTCATCTTTGTGCAGAGTCTGCCAATGCACTTGTTATTGATTCATTTTATCTGGGGCCAAGAAATCCCCTCAGGGTTGGGGTCTTATGGTGTCAGGGATGCTGGCATTCTCGCTCCGCTTTTATAGCACACGGACAGATGCCATGCAAAATCCCATTCGCATTTGCAGCGCTTGGATTAACAAATATGGAAAGGGGGTAGGGGAACAGCCAATGTGACAACCCTCAGCAAGATGTCCTTAGAGCTAAATTGGAGATGAGATGAGCTCATTCCAATAACTGCTAATGGAAAGCCTGATTGCAAAGGCTCCCGTTGACTGCAATTGCCTTGGAAAGAACAGCGTGCGCTGTGTGCCTGCCCTGCGCTGAACAGACGCTCACTCTGTCTGCACACAGAGGGTTCTCGAGCTGCTTTCTCCACCATTTAGTGGTATTACTCTTCTTGCTAGAATGAGAGAGGAGTTTAGCCCAAAGCCTTTTAAAAGTCCTCTTATTTTTTTTTAATCCTCCACCTTGGGAAGAAGGAAAGCTGCATTTATAACCATGGGAGGATTGGCCATTGCCCTGAGTCCTTACAGAACATGTATTTTGGAAGAAGCCAACAGCTGGGCATTAGGCAGGTTCCCTCTGCAGGCTTTTGCCTGGAGAAGCTCTGCTGTCCTGTTGCCTAAACCAACATGCTGCCAAGCATTATTACTAACAGCTTGAATAATTTTTGAAGGCTGAAATGAGACTGCTAACATGCTAGCCACTGAGGAGACAGCAAGTAAGAGTCTTCATCCCAAAGATTTTATGAAATTTAGACTGAAAAGACCAGGGAAGAGAGACCAGCAATGTTGTAGCATTCAAGTAACTAACAGAAGAAGCAGTGTGAATTGGTGAGCAGAAAAGACTTTTGAAAGCTGAGATTCCTACCAAACACAGAATTCCCCATTCCCTCTGCCTGGTAGAACAAATCCCCAAAGTACTCCTTGGGATGGCTATTGCAATTAAGGAGCGGGCAACCACAGCTACAAAGTTAAAAGCTGCCTTGGGACCAAGAGACCACTGAACCCAAATCTCATGTGACCTGCCAGTAGATTACCCCTCTCATCCAGCACCTCAGGACATAACACAGACACTGCTAGCATTACTTCCAGGGCAATGCTGAATTTCAGAAAAAGAATAAACTAGGAACTGGAAGAAAAAAATGTTAGCTGTTTATGTCTCTTTGAAGCATGGGAGTTTTAAATCCTGTTGATGTTAACGTATGGTGCCCAAGGTCATTGCTGGGGAATGGAGAGAATCCCTTATAGGGCAGGGTTGGAGCCTGTGGGATTACTGTCTTCCTCTGAAATAGAAAGCTGCTGAGCTGCAGTTGTTCCTTTTGAACCTAAGTCAGCCCACCTGCTCCTTCAAGACATCTCTCATATATCAGCTGAATAATGAAGTCATGAAAGTCGGGGTTTGGGCCAGCAAGGAGAAGTCTGGCTTTCTAATTTAAGACCTGCTGTGGATTTGGAGAAAGTTTTGGGGGCCTTTCCTCATCTTCTCCCCTGGCCTCAGGGCAGCTGATGCTGTTAGGAAAGCCAGTGTTGCATTACACTGAAATGGTTATATCAATGTGAACTGCCTAACTAGGCACATGGCCAGCTCTCATCTTAAACTAATCAACAAATTATTCACTCACTCATCAGTTCCATAAACCAGACACACTTTTGGGTGCTGACAAATAAGTACTTATCTCTAGGTTTATTGTAGTTTCAGTTATTTTTGTAACTGACTGAGGCTTTGGAGCTGGCACATTCCCACCTGGGGTAGCACAAAAGAAGGAAAAATTCCTCTCATCTTGCTGGAGTGATGGAAATATCAGATGGGTGCGGGAGGACACCCTGGCCTTGCCTATCGCCCTGAGCTCTAGAGGGTTTGTAATTTAAAGCTGGGACTAGGCAGCACCTGGGTCTCCCCATGGGAAGCAGTTGAGTTGATGGGATATATCTTTCCAGTTGATCTTTTCCTCCTCCCCTCCCTTTGTCCTCTGTCATGGGTGGCAAAGGTTTGTGCTTCTCCCAAAATGTTAGTGTTGGTGGGGAACTGGTTGCTGTGTGGGAAGGCAGGTGCTTGGCTTTTTTTGTCCTCAAATGTCAATCCATCTGCTTCTGCCTCAGTATTTTTTATGAGATGCACTCACTAATAACACCTTTTTTCTTCTTTTTCTTGTTTGTTTTCCTTTTTTTCTCTTTTATCTAGAAACTAATTGCCAACATGTCTGATACCGAGGAAGTGTAAGTAGAGAGAAAGTTGTCTGCGTGTTTATCTGCTCAGCTTGGCTCCACAAAGCAGAGCGAGGCCATCCCTGCAGGTGCTGCTCTGTGCTCAGCCTGAAGCCCCCCTAGGCAGTGGGGAAGGAGAATCTTGACTTAAGGGTGTCAAAGACCCCTCTCTGTCCAACACAGGACATCCCCCAAACACCTCTACCCGGCTCAGCCTGCCCTCCGTGGTTGTGGCACTGCACCTGGAGGAGAGGGAATAAATCCCACAGTGCAGTGGTTTCTGCCTTGGTTTAACAAATCTAGAATAGTGTGACCAAACCCAATGGGATCACATAACATTTTTTTGCATCAATAGTAGAAAGGGGAGATTTAGGGCAGTCATGGGGCCAGAAGAATCATGGACAGACCTGCAGACAACAGGCTTTAAACAACATTGCATTGGGTTGCTTCAGTGTCTGGTTTAAAGCTTGACATCAGTATGGAGCGGGAGAAATACTTACCGAGTTTCAATGTCCTTTTTTCCTCTCTCACAGGGAACAAGGAGAGGGTAAGTCTTAAATCTCTCTGTAATTGCTTCTGTGCAAGCCTGCAACGTTTCATACCATACCTGTGTCAGCTGGTATGGTTAGACAAATCTGAAGTCTCTTTTTTGTGCTTCTGTCTGTCTGACTGCCACTAGCTTCTGGTGTTTTTACACTACCTGTAGCACCCTGGCCGTGTCCGTGCTGCGGGCAGCTTGTGGGGTTTCAGTCCCAAATTGATGCCCTGGTGGGAGGGGACGCTGCTAGTTTTTGTAGGGGCACTGCCATCTGCTGGCAATTTATTTTGAAGCTTCTGTGCGTGTAATATATTCTGTTTTTAGAGCATAAATCCCCACATTTATAAGCAACATACATAGACACTTTTCTTGTATTCAGAGGCCCTCTCTGCTACCTTTTCCCTTCTAATGCACGTGTAACCTGGAGTTTCCATTGCCCAAGGAAAAATTCAATACTTTATCATCTCCTTCCCCTTTTTATAGCTACTCTCTTTTATTTTCAATGTCATTTAATCTGTTATTTGACTTGATAGTTTGCAAGTGGCCTCTTAGAAACCATCCTGCCCGGCATCCCTGTGAGCACAGAGGGCTCTGCCGTGGGTAATGTCCTACTGATGTGTCAAGGCTGATGGTTTATTTGTCTGCTTTTCTACCCCCCCTCCCATTTCAATGCAGAGGAGTACGAAGAAGAAGGTAACAAAAAAAGTGGAACGTAATTTATCTTTCTTTGATTCTTGGTCCTGCTTTTCTCTTGTCTGCATTTCACCCTTCTCTTTGGTGCTTGCTGCTAAAGGCAATCTGAAACACTTGATCAGTAGACCAGTTGGAAAACAACAAAAAAAAAACAAACAAGGTTTTTGGGGCTGTGATGTGCAGATCCTTCATGTTACAGTGAAATGGAGTATTTGTATGAGGGGATGGTGAAAAATCTGGGGGCTAATCTGTCCATAAAATCGGAACTTTTTAGAGCAGGAACTGGTGCAGAGCCCACATAACATATC
The DNA here is from genome assembly GCA_013397245.1 of Thryothorus ludovicianus. Classification (NCBI taxonomy): domain Eukaryota; kingdom Metazoa; phylum Chordata; class Aves; order Passeriformes; family Certhiidae; genus Thryothorus; species Thryothorus ludovicianus. Next base: position 577,344 of record VZTB01009117.1, on the reverse strand, counting down.
ACTGGTGAAATGCTGCCATTCTCATTTTGGCAGTGTCCACAGATTAAGTGGAGATTTTGAAATTGAAAAGAAGAGCAGGATGTCCAGCTCCTGAGGAGCAGAAGACAGGGCACTGCTGAGGACAGAAAAGGCAAGGCAGAGAACCAACTGGCAAAGATTAAGTTTCTTACCATGCCTTTAGCTGGGAAAATGCGATTTGACAAGCTGTGAGAGACAGAGTGCTGATCTGGAAAGATGGAGCATGAAAAACCTTTCTCACCCAAGTTGTTTCACCTTTTGTAGGCAGCAGGGAGATGATTTTGGAGATGTATCACTGTCTTTGCTGGGCACTTTTGACACACTGGCTTCAGTTCAGGCAAGCGTAGCTGCCAGTTGTCATCCTTCATTTCCCCAAGGTGTCTGGAACAGAGCTAAGGGCCAAACTCTTGGAATTTCTCCCAGGATCTGCCCTTAGTGTCTAAGGCATCTTCTAAGGGGTTGAAAAGCAAACCCTTTACTGGGGGTGGAATGCCCTTTACTGGAGATGGAAATATTTACACATGGAGGGTATGAGAGCAGTTCAGAGACAGATAGTTGTCCCTGTGTAGAAATGTCCGTTTTGGGGATTTATACTCATGAGTTTTCCGGTTTTGTTGTCATGGGTTCCTCCAAGCTGCTGCAAAAAGCAAATTCCCGTGATGGGAACAGAGGTGCAACTCTGGCCATGGTGGGAGCAGTTTCTGCTATAAGATACATTATCCTTATGTATCCTATAGGTAACTATTTCCCCTGGCATTGCTTCTGAAGGGACCAAGGGCTTAAAAAAAGAAAATAGAGACACCAAATAGGTTATAGGGCTGCTTTCAGTCATCATCTGTCCCTCTGGTCCTGCATGGAGTGGCAGAGCCAGGAAGGTGAAAGCATTCTTCATGCTCCATGCTTCATGTCTTGTCAAATGCCAAAAGAGCAAGTGAAGGGTGTTCTTCCTGCAGACAAGCCTTCCTTAAGGGGAAAGCATTTCTTGCCTTTCTCCTTTCTTCTCTAACTGTCTACTTTTTGTTTCCAAGTATTTAATGACTGACTTGAAATTAATAGGCAGGTGACTTTCAATTTCTTTTTAATCTGCATGACTGGCTCCTCTGAGGTGTATCTTCTCTTTGCTCCATACTTTTGCCTGACCTTTGTGTCTCTTTCTGATTTCATCCATTTCTTTTCCATATAACTTTTCTCCATCACTTTCTAACCACCTTTTTTCTCCAGGCCTTAGCTCACCCCAACATCAGTTTCTAACAGTTTTTTGTTTTCATTTTCCTGCTTGCTGTTGCTTCTTGTTCCATGACACTTGCCACCTGAAGCTCAGGAAGAAGGTATGTGACATGGCTTCTGCTTTCTTTCTCTCCCACTGTGGAGGGAGAATGTGTGTAAAGAAATCCAGATCAAATGGTTCACACCCAGTGCCCAGGACTCTGTCTTGAGCCACAGACATCAATGCAATATTGATGTTGCTTATTGAGCTGGTAGGAAATTTGACCTGTTTTATTCGTTTAAAAACCCAAAACATTTATATATATGGAAAAAATTCATATATGCATAAAAATATAATATACACACATAAATAATTTATATATACATATATGTTTGTATATATGCATATATGTGTATGAAAACAAGCATATATATATTTGTTTTGTTCTATCTTTGTTACTGAACTGCTTGACCTATTTTTGGCACAATGTTGTCAAAATGAATGTTTTAAAGGGAGAGAGACACCCTGCAAAGTTTATATTCATCTGGTGAAATTCAGGAATGAATTTGTTTAAAATTTCGAAAACTGATAAATGTTGTGGAAAATGTTCACCATATGAAGAAAAAAAATGTAAAGCAAAAGAAATGCAGCAATTTTACTTTTGGTTAAAAAGTCACCAGAAGTTTGGTTTAGGGTATTTTCGCCAGCTCCAATAAAGTATAATTGGATGCATTTTTATGTGGTTTTCACTTGTGGTCATATTCCCATATTTCAGTAACATTTATGACCCCATAATGTGCCCATAAAAATGTTATTTTTAATTCTCTCTCACCCTGTAATTCCATCATTGTGTATTCTTACCCATAACGGCCTGGGAGCTTGGCAAACCTCAGGAATGTTCCAATAACATATTTCCTGTTTTAATTTTTCTCCTCCTGTTTCTTTTGCTGTGTGATGTTTCCCACTGTCAGAAGAGGCTCAGGAAGAAGGTAAGTGAAGCAGCATCTCAGCCCTGCTGGTTCCTGCACCAGCAGGGTGATGTGCACATCGATTTCACAAGAAGAAAGTGAGAGACAAGAGAAAGATGCTGGGACAAACTATCTGCAGGCAGAGGGCTTTTCTTTTCCCTTGCACAAATTTCACATCCCTGAGTATCTGGGCAGACACCTCCGCTCCAGTTTTGGGGAGAAAGCAGCACAGAAAATGGGGATACCATCCCTTCATCCAAGATACAACGTGCTCTGAGGCTGAATTTTAGCCCTGGGTATTTGTGTGCCATAGAATAACTGGGATCTGACTAGAAAGGTTTCTATCAGGTGTCAACTGGTTTCTCCTATGTAGCTTGGCAGATCATGATCAGATGTATTTTGAAGTCAAAATCCATCTGTGGTAAAATACGTGCTTAGCCCTATGTTACGTAGTACATATGCCATGTCATATTATGTATAAAATATATCATATATATTATAAGTTGAAAGGCTATAATATATCATATGATATATAATATACATAATACTGCAGAATTATAACCGTGCGGATGCTGGTAAGAAACCCCAGCTGGCTCCCCACATTGCACACAGCATTGGCAATTTGGGACAGACAGGGCAGAAGAGGGGCTGGAACAGAAACTCACCCTTTGCACTTTGAGGTGCTCCAGGTGCAAGGAGCCAAAGGGTGTGTTGGTTCCATATTTGCAAAGCTTTATGCTATGGATGTATTTTAAACGGGTAAACCTGTTTGTAGTGCCACTATAGACCCACTCTGAGCAGTTTGCAGAGTTTTTACAGCATCCAGGTCCAGATGGTTTTACATTTCTTTTGTCTGTGTTTGCTCTAGTCACCTGTCTCCATTTCATCTCCTCTGTTTCCTTATTTCATACATCCTGTGCTTTTTTTTCTTTTTTAACCCAGTTTGCATTCACACACTCTTTAGTCTAACTGTTCTCGTTTTCCATCTCTGCTTTTGCTTCCTGCTGCATCCCACCTGATGAAGCTCCTCCAGCAGGTACGTGCCATCACCTTCCAGACGGCTCCTTGCTGTCCCCTTGGTGGTGGTGGTGGGGACCCAAGGGTGGAGCAGGAGGAGCAGTACCAGTTACTTTGCCTTTTTGCTTCTGTTGTCTTTGCTTTCCACGTCCCCTCTGTGACGGGCTCTGCCGCTGCCTAACACATGAGAATAATCTCAGTGCAAGGTCTGGCAGAGTTGGCTCAGTGGTAACTCAGCCTCTTTGCCACCCCTGCCCCGTGCAGGGCTCACCATAAAGCCCATCTGGCAAAGGGCAGGAACTGTCCTCTAAAACTGAAACTAGAGAGAAATTCTAGCACATCATATTTGAGCTTACTGTGAGATTTTTTCCTTATCTGAAATATTTCTGCTTCTTCCTTTCATACGGTGAAGTTGTTTCTGAGCCACACAAATTCCTTTCCCCTCCTGGCCATTAGCACATCCTTTACTGGGATAAAGCTTTTCCTTCTGAGCAGAATTTTCAGCCTATGAAAGATTTCCAGCCTATTTCAGCTCATGTAACAATGTATTTCTCCTAATGTTCCTTTGCATCCTGTCCCGTGGCTCTTCACACCTAAAGAAGCTCAGGAGGAAGGTATGTGACATGGCTCCTGAATTCTTGTTTTTCAGAGTAAGCTCTGGCTTAGCCAGTAAACCATAAGATGGCAAAAGGAAACAGGAATTACAAATAGGCATATTAATATAGACTAAAACTTGCAGCATTTTGTTTTCTGTACTATCTGCCTCCATGTTCTGTCTTGACATTGAATGCACTGTCGATGTATGTGGTAATTGTTGCATGAAAAAAACTAGAAAAGTGCTGGGAAATGTAAACCTCTTAAAAGGATGAATGTTGAAAAGCCTTTACTCTGAGATTGGTTGGGTCTCCTCGGCAGGCTTATTTTGGACCATTTGGGGTGGATCTGGCCTGCAGATTATATCCAGAAATGCTTATGATTGGCTGACATTCTTACAATAGCCTTTCCACATGTCTTTTTTTCAGCTTAAACCCTGTGGTATAGAGAAAATGGTGATAAATTTGATGCTGTAGCTTTGCAAATGATTAAAGATAGTATTCTTGTTCATATAATGGAGTTTCTAGGCCACTCTTTCATGGCAGTACTTACAGCCACCCAAAACCTGCTGGCCTCAGGTTGTAAATCCACTTGGGCAAGCATCAAGGTTATGAAACAGCATGCTGCTCCTGGCTTTGGGCAGGACTGCAGGAATGGCTGTATAAGACAACTGTCATCTGATACAGCTGCTTAAATCAGCTTTATGTGTTTAATATCTCAGACCATTTGCACCCTCATTCCAGTGCTGCTTTTGGTATCCATACTCATTTTATTTCCCTGCAGCATATTCTTAGTCTTTCCCTCCCCCTCCATTTTGCCCAAGTGAAAAGTTGTTCTGATGTTTCTAACGCTCTCATCTCCCTTTGCATTTTGCTCTGTGACTCTTCCCACACGCTAAAGCTCATGAGGAAGGTATGTGCCATGGCTTGTGAATTCCTCTGTTTCTGTCTGGAGCGGTAACTCGTGCAGGAATTCTGGAGGTGGTTGAAGATAAGCCGATGCAAAAAATATCCTCTGCACGGTTGCTTTGCTCTCGTGGGATCATCACTTGGTGTGATGAGTAATAAGTACTAACTGCTGTTTGAAAACAGTGCCTGAGGCACAGCTGGGCACTGCTTATGTATTCCCCAGCAGCTGATGTCTCTAGCCAGGCTATTGTATGGACACCAGTTGGTACAGGGATAGTGTTCCTCAAACCATTTCCTCCACGCCCCAGGGTTAGAGGTGGGACAGCTGTGTCTTGAAGCAGTACTGTGTCCCTCAGCTGGGTGCACCTCCTCCCCAGTTCCCCTGCCACTGCACAGAGACAGAACTCCCTTTTGCAGCAGTGTTTGGAGGTGTGGGGAGACTTGCACCCAAAGTCATGAGCGTTTCAGTGAGTGACACATCTGGTGTCATATCTGGTTTTTACTGCTGGGGTAATGATTGGACTAAGTGGCATCCTTTAGGTTGGAGCGTATTTGAGAAAAGATGTAGTGTGTGCTTTATCCATGGCCATTGGGGTGTTTCTGGGTTAATGTGCATTATGCAAAAACAAAGGTGTTAGGGTTGCATTTTTTCCTGATTTTATAATGAAAGTAAGCTCTGGATCTGGTAAGACAATCTCTGTGAGTAGCAAAATAGAAGGCGATGTTTCTTAAAGCATCAGCCTGGCAGCCCAAACACATTTACCTTTCAATTACCCTTCTGCCTGCCCCTCTGTGCTTGCCCAGCCAGGCTTCCATGGGATGCTTTATCCTGCAGGTTGGAGAGCAGTAACATGCTCCTACTCAACCTCCCACATCGGTGTGCAGCCCTACACACCAGTGGTGAAATCCTGGGCACCAAGGAAATCAATGCCAGCTCCTCAGAGCCCATTGATTTCCACAGTGGCTGGGATTTCTATGCACATGAATAAGAGCAGGTTGTCTATACCCTGTTTGCACATTCATACTTATGGGTAATGGACTTCCTTTAAATACAAGTCATGCTTTTGTCAGCCAAAGGCTACCAGTGGCATTTGATTTATAACATTGTGAATATATATGTTAGTCATCTGCATTTTTATATCCAAACAACCCTTCCTCTCCACAATTCTAATTGACATTCACATGTGCCCTCTATTTCTCACTTAATCTTATTAATGTTTTTTATCCTTTTAACTCCCCCTCCACCACTTTGGCTAAGGAAAGTGTAAGAGTTTTTAATTATCCTCTGTTTCTTGCTCTAATTCTCTTATCTTTCTTTGCATCTCCTTCCTTGCTACTTCCCTTTTAAAGAAGTCCATGAACCAGGTATGTGACTTCTGAATTCCTCTGCGTCAATCTGAAGGGTTATTGTGTGCTGGAAATTAAATTCCACTTGGCAATTTCACAACTGGGTCATGTGCTGAATTGGGACAAAATGGAAACTTTTCAACCAATGAAAAAAATAAAAAAGAGAGGAACACTTTGTTGACAGCTTTTGAAAATGATAGTTTTTATTTAGTTAAAACATTTTGTTCCAACTTTTTTTTTTTCCCTCTCTCCTCTATGGAAGATTTCCAAACTTGGAAATGAAAATTCTATTTTAGATGCTTCTGAAGCATTGCCTTTATGGATAATGTGGGGTATATATAGTGTAATGCAAAAACAAATCTGGAATAAGAAGTTGCCACAAGGAAAAAAGTAGAAAAGTTTTGTTCCAGAGATGTTAATATCTCTGCAACCTTTATGGCTGTGAAAGATTTCTATTTTTTTAACCAAAATCTCAGCTAAATCTATGTGAGTTCTGAAATACTGAAATTTAATTGAAACTATGTTTTATGTTGGAAAATTTTAACAGTAACTCTAGTATTATACTCAGGAATTCAAAGACGGTGGAAGTAAATATAAAAATCAAGTATTAACGATAAACTGTAACTTGCAGCTTCCTCACACCTTTGACCAGTCATAATTTGCTCATCACTCTGTGATGTATAATAATGAGGATAAAGCTAACTGCTGCATGAAAAATGTAGTAACATTTCTTGTAGACAAACATCTCAGTGTATGAGCTGTAATAACAGGCGCTTGCCGGACTCGGAGCCATCCTCACAGTGCGTATGGAATGTTATAATGTTCATTACCTGGAGAAACAGAAACTGAACTTGCAGTGTCCCCTAAACTGTCTGTGGAAATTATTCTGTGCCATTTGGAGTAGCTTTATTAAAGTAGTCACATCTCAGCAGCCTCCTACCCCAGCTATTTCCCTCTGCTGTCCACAGAGGGAGACCAGCCTCTTAGTTCAGAGCAGATTGATGCTTTTGCTTTTCGAGTCAGGTGAAAGCTGATTGATTTTTACATGACTTAATACTTCAACATTCATCTCTTCACTGCTTATCATAGCTCTCCTGTTCTCATCGCTTCTTGTTTCACATCCTTCTCTTCTCTTTTTAATCATATTCATTTTTGTCTCTTAATCTGCACCTAAGGATTTTTGGACTTTGTTTTGCACAAGCTAAAGGTCATTGCTTCCATCACAGCTTCTTTGCCTGCCTCTGTACTTCTTTTCCATGATATTTATTGAACTGCTACTCACTACTTGAGAGCTGATTTTCTAGCACTGACTGATATATGAGCTTGAAATTTGTGCAAAACACAAGGTATTAACATAATATGATAAACAATAAAGCCATAACCACAGCCTCCCCATGCCTTCTTTTCCCTCTGTAACATAAAGCTCAATAAAAACAAAAGACAATGTAAATATAACAAGCCTAACAAAAACCTTTTATGTCAGAAGACGACTGTCCCAGCTATTCATGTAACTGCATGATTAATTAGTTTTTCTGTTATTAATGCTGTCTTTGTCTGCCACATGTTCTAAGTCATGGCTTTGGGCTGCACAAGTCACAGTTGTTGCTGTTGTGGAATTTTTGCTCCAATTCTTTCATTTTTCTTTCTTGACTCTTTCCACCTAACCAAGCTCATGTTTGTGACATCTAAATTCCTATGTATTAATCTGAAGCATTCCTGTACATAAGAATTTGAAGGTGTTGAAGAATACCAGAATCATGAAGAATCAATCCATTCTTGAAATTCCTTAAAACTTATTTTTCCTATATAAAAGTATCAATATTGTTTGTAACTGAAGGATCACCATCTAAGAAGCAAAGAACAAACTTTTTTAGCATTCCTAAAAAGTTCTAGGGCTATGACTGCCCCATAAAGCTTGACAGAAAGCAGGTACCTGAGCTGCAGAAACCCAATCTACTTAGACTTACAGAGAGTGGATTGCAGCAGGATTCTGGCACACAAACTCAAGCAGTTCTAGTCCTTTGCAGCAAAGACAAGCTCTGTGCAGACACAAATACTGCCAGTTCTGCAGAGCTAAGCCTGGAATCTGCCAGCAGAGGTTCTTAGATGGTGGAGCTTCAGATGCAGGCATAGGGATACATCCCAAGCAGTACCTCCTTCAGTAACTCTCACACCCTCATGCCAGCTCTGATAGCTAAAAGGGCAGTGAAACTTGGGTAATGTGAAATGCTTGTAAAACTCTCTCCTTGAGTATGTTCTCTTCCAAATTTAAGTATCACAAGTGTTATTACACTTGCCCATGGTTTATAAATTTGCATGATTTAAACTCTTGCAAATCATCAACATTCAAATTCCCTTTATCTTTTGTTTCTATGGCATCTCCTTCCTATCTACTTGATACCCCACTGTAATTACACTCCTTTTCCACTCTTATTAACAGTCCATCCCTATAACTTGGTCTGCAAATTATACTTCATCAACCCAGTCTTACCAAAGTTTGAGGTGATCCCTTCCTGCATAACTTATTTCTAATTCTTTTATCTTCCTTTCCTGTGTTTTTCCCCTGACACATCCTACTAAATGAAGCCCCCCCTCCAGGTATGTGATTTAACTTCTAAACTCCCTGGTGTCTGTCTGCTGGGATGGTGTGTGTGAGAAGTGAATACAAGGTGACAGGGGATAATTGATCAGTTAAGGATGGATTATAACTTGCATGCCTTTGGGGTTGTTTTATTTTAGTTTAATGTTTTTTCTCAGTAAAGTGTAATCAGCAGTAAGGAGGAGGAAACTTACTCGTTGCATGAAAATTTCACCAGAACCTGGGGGAACGCACACATACTATTGTGAAAGGGTAGCTCAGCAAAGTCTCCTTATGGAATGCATTAAATTCTGCCCTGTGATATGAGAGTGAATGTTTCTGCCTATAGGAGGAGATTTATTTCAAACCTCAGGGCAGAATTTGACCTATTGACTGTACATGGGGAATATAAACACTGTGAGAGTTTGTGGGGTTTTTTATGCCTGCTTTGCGAAGTATTTGGTGGTGTGTGTGTGTATGGCTGAAAAGCAAAACCTGCCCTGCAAATTCACACTGCTGATCTATTCCTGCTTTGCAAAAACCCAGAAGAATGACACGTAGACCTGCACAGACTCCTAATGATCCTTTTCTTCCTATGAAGCAATCCGTTTGTAATTTTACATTGCAAATGGATTTGAAGAGCAGCAGTACATTTATATACACATCAATACTGTCTTCAAGGAAGAAAATGGCCTGAGCCATAGATCTAGAAGGGAACTGAGCTTCTTTGGAAGTTAGCTGAACGTTGATGATGAGTTATGACAGGTATTTCAGCAGGTTTCTGAACCACACTGTGTTTATTTCAAATGGCTGAAATACTGCTGTAGAAAAGAATGGGTCCAATAGTGCTTTGGGAGTGCTGGCTATGTTCATGTGCATATTTCCAATCAAGGTAAACCTCGGTACACTGTGCTGTCAGGTTGTGCTTTATGCCATATGATGATTAGAAGTGTTTTTTTAGCACTGCACTATTATCATAAATCTGCCTCTTCTACCTTTCCTGTTCTGACTTCTCTTTAAGTGCTATTCAAAATGTAACTGTTTTACCTGTTTACTTCTTAACTTCATTCTTGGCTCCCCTTTTCCTCTCTGCCCTTCCTCCCTGTTGGCTCAAAAGCTCTTTTGGTGTGTGAAATAACAGGTTTCTTGTTCTCATTCTCTTGTTTTCCATCGCAACTTGTTCCATGACACTTCACACCTGAAGTTCATGAGCCAGGTATGTGACACGACTTCTGGTTTACTCCTCCTAGGTGCAAAACGAAAGTGTGTATGTGTGTGAGAGAGGGAGAGAACAGGAGTCCTGGGCTGGTAGAAGAGAAGAAAACAAGAGAAACAAACATTAACCACAAATCTCATTTGCAGCCTTCTTCTCCTTTAACCTCCATGCTTACTGCTACTTTAACATTACAGCAATTTTAAGTCCTGACAGTCTCTCCAGTTTTCTCCCTGCCTTAGTTCACTAATTGCTTTATTTTTTCCTCCTCTCATGTGTTCTCTGGTCTCTTTCTCAGGATTCCAAGAGCTTTAAATAACTGTTCTGTTTTTTTTCTATTTCCTGTCTTTCCATCACTGCTTGCACCATGACAACAGCAGAGGAAGCTCATGAGGAAGGTATGTGATATACCTACAGACCCCTCTCCTTTTTCTCTTTCAGTGCTGGGAAAACAGTGTCAAAAACACTGACATTGTTCAAGAGAAAAGAGAGTATGGGAGGGAAATGATCTCTCTAGATGGATTTCAATGAACATGGAGGAAGAGCCATTTGTTAGCCAAATCAAAGCACCAAAAAGGTGTTTTTTCTTCTTGTTCCATCTTCCAAGGTTCCCAGCATAACAGGGAGGGAGTGGGGACTTAGAACAGTGCTGGTTGTGGATTGACTTCTCTTTTTCTTTGTCCTTCAACCTACAGCCAATGAAGAAGGCGAATACAATGATGGTAGCTCAGTGTTGTCTTAAGACAACAAAGTCATCTTTCTAACATCTCACTCTCTTTTATGTGTCTGTTTTTGTTCCTCACTTGATTTTAAACTCAGGAACTGGGCCAAAACATCTCTGCTGCAAAGAATTGCTCTCTGTGCATATCCAGTCACCCTTGGGGAGTCATTAGTGTGTTGAGAAGCCTCTACATCCTCATTAGGATAGTAGATGGTGAAAATCAAGCTCTAGAAGCTTGCTCCAGACTTATCTTTTAGCCAGAATCTGTTGTGCCCTAGCTCTCATCAGAAAAATGTCTCTATGCCCAAGAAATCAGGAAAGAATCTCTTAAATCATAGTGGTATCTTCGAAAATGTAGACACATGCATCCCTCACACAGCCTTAGGTAGTCATGGGCTCCAGACCTGAATCTACAGAAATGTAAACTTCTGCCCAAGCCATGCACTTAAAATTGTGCTGAACATTAAACATCTATTCAGATGGGTGGAGCTAAATATAGCCTGATTGTAATACTTGGTTGAGTGGGTGCTGGAACATACAAGACTCGTGACAGGACAAAACCTAAGAGTGTGCAGGGTCAGTGTTGCTCTTGTAGAAGATAACTTAGTCCCTCTCTGGCCAGTTTAAACATATACAAAGTTCTCATGGAGTTTTAGAGACTGTTGAAGTTACTGGGTTCTTCCTCACTGCTCCAGCCCCTAGAACACCCAGGCAGCTGCTTAAAAGGACAAAGCCCAACATCACTTGAAAACTCTGCATTTTCTGTGTTTCCTTGTTTTGTTTAATTTTGCTTTTGTAGATTTTTTTTTTATTCTTGTTCTTTTGTTTTATTTTCTTGCTAACTTTTCAGGCTTCTTTTTTAATTTAGGGGAATACCCTGAGGACCTTCCTGAGCCCCACTCTGTCTTTCTTTTTCTCATTCTATTCTTTTATTTTTAATAGCATATTGATTTCCTTTTTTTTTTCCCAAGGACACAGTGTGAGTTAGATATGTTGCTTCTGAGAAGTGGGATTAAAGGAGGGTGTTTAGGGATTTCTGAGTGAAATAAAGGCAGTTCAGATGGATTCCCAGAGAAGGAGAGCACCGTGTGAATATCTCATAGAGTGGGCAGGAGAAAGCAGGGCAGTGTATTTGGTGGTGTATCCTCCCCCTGCGTGAAGCCCTTGGGAAACCAGAAACTCAAAGTCTCTCTAATCACCAGGGCAGTGAACTTGGATTTGCAGTCTCTTGCCTTCTTTTGGCAGGGTTATATGTGGGGATTTTTGTCTCAGCCCCATGATTCATAGTCAGAATGACCAGAATGTCAGTGAAAATCTGCCATAGGAACAGGAATTTGCTATGATAATTCCTGCTTGTCAACAAATTTTGGCCCAGTTCCTTGGCTCAGTGACTTGAAAAAAGGGGCATTTCAAAATAAATCCCATCCCTGAACTGCTTTTGGTTCATACAGTATGGACAAAGGCTGGGTCATGCACTGTAGAGGATAGATTTTTTTTTTTTTACAGTTTGATTTTTAATAAAATACCCCTTTTTCTGGTTTTCTGCAGGTACCTTTAAGAACTCTAACTGCAATTTCTTATTTCAAGAACAACTAACGTTAATTTTTTCAATTTTACAATTGTTTGTTGGAGTGCTGATTTGGTGGCAGCTGAAACCAAATTCACACAGTTGTTGACAGACAGGTGTTGATCCTGGCAACCAAGGTCAACAAACAAAACCATTTGTTTCCTGTCTACTCTTTCCCCCCCTCCCCTCTCTTTGAAGTGTTACTAACTGGCAGCTTTAAGCCAAACAGGAATGTCTATGAAAATTATCTGGGTATGTCATGAAGGAAGGGAATCCTGTGTAAATAACATACTGATAGACTGGTTAATTATAATTACTTTTCCTCTCTCCAGGTAAAAGGCAATTTAGCTAACACGTTAAGAAGCTCACAGGCTATTTGAAAAGCAAAACAAATAAAAAATACTTGGAGGAATACAAAAGCACACTGTTGACTAATGGTATTTTTCTTCAGGAGTGATTTGGGACTTCCTTTATAGTGGAGCACTCTAAAACACATTTGTAATTACATGCTGTTTATTTTTTTAGCATTGCTCTGGCATCTGGAGGCCTCAACTGAGATATACTTTGGCAGGCAGTGTTCTTGCAGTAAATGAGAAAAGTCTACTCCCTAAAATGTAATTACTGAAATTTGTATGGGAAAGAGCGAAACAAAGGAAATGTTGGGTTTTGATTTCTTTTACACATCTCTCACATCTTTTCTCTTGATTATCTCAATGATGAATTTTCAACCATTCTCACAATTTTTTGTTACACAACACCCTTATATCTGATTGCCACAATAATTTTTTACAGTGTAAGTTTTTTGCTATTTTCCCCTCTTATAATATTTCATTTTATTTTTCCTATTTTTTTCTATTTGCTCTTCCAAATTTCCACTATCAGTCCCCAAGCTGCTGGACGCAAATAAGCATTTGAAAAAATATAATATCTTTCTGTATTTTGATATTGATAACAGGGTTCATGCACCCGCTACTGAAGAGGTTATTTTTACTTCACCTTTTTTTAAATTTTTTTTTTAACCAGATTCAGTTTCTTGTGAGCTTTTTTACCTCAATTCCTCCCAGTGAGCCAACGCAGGGAGAGTCTTGTACCGCAGAATCCATCAGCATCCCTGAAAGTTCAAATGTAGTGTGTGGTTACGAAAGTCAACCTGGGTCTCTGAGAGAATGGGCCAGAATAAACACATAGGTTTTATTTATTTCTGTTTGTGACAGTAACAGCACTGAACTTGCTGGCATTACGCTGGAGCTAATAACTAAAGTTTAAAAAAGAATAGCAGGGAGGGGAGTTGACCACAAGCACAAATGTTAAGTGAGTAACTCATAGGACCAGCACATATTTGAGAGCCAGGAAAGTCACTTGTTGCAAGGGAACAATTCTCACTGCCAGAAGGCCGAGGCTGGCAGTCTCTGTGATGGTTTAGCCTGCCTGTCAGGGCATTATGCCTCTCCTGGAGATGAAAAGATCATTCCCATTAATGCCCATGGGAATTTTGCATGTACCTCAGCAGGAGAGGATGCTTGCTAAGAGAGGATGGCCTTTCCAAGCTGGGCTTGAGGAGCACCACACTGCAGAAGGATAAGCATCTTCCCTATGGCATCAAGGCAGCTCAGGGACATGTGCCCTAAGCTGTCTTGGAAGCTAATCAGCCTGGAGAAAATGTGTGCCATAAAGGTTTTCCCCTCCTGGCCTCCATTATGAGGCATTTGAACAAAACCAGTGAAGCATGGTTATCACTGAGGTATGTAATGGTGAATTTGAGTTAACTTTAACAGAAAAAGTGCTGATTGAAAAAGGCATCATTTTGTTCTACCCTCCAGCCCAGCTGGCCTCCTTAGAGCTTTGGTCAGGATGGTTTGAGAAAAATAATTTTGCATTTACACAAAACCACTGCTTTCCAGATGCTATGTTTGGGACTTCTATACAGTCTCTTGAGTCTTTTCTGCCAAGTTCTGTTTCGAGGGTAAAAACAGATTCACTCCTAGCAAAAGGGGTGTGTGAGTGTGTGTATTTCTTTTGGAAGTGCTTGAGATTTAACCAGTTTCTCTGTATGTTTCCCCTAAGATTAAATTTCCCCTCCCTCCTTTTACTTTAGCAGCTGGCATGATCTCTGTTATTTTAACTTTCTTCCTCTTTTTCCCTTCCTGTTTTGCTACATCATTCCAAATACAGAAGAGAAGCCCAGAATAAAGTAAGTGTGATGGGCAGAGTTTCAAAACCCTGGGATCATTTTCCTGATCTAGCAGAAGCCCTTAGATTCTCTATTAGGCAAAGCCTTTATCCAACTCTCCCGCACGCAACATCCATCTGTTTGTTCCTGCATGCCTTCCCAGGATGTCTGCTTCCTTCAGAGGATGCCTTGGCAGCAGTTACTGGCCTGGGCCTTAAGACCTGTTCCTGGTGGAGTCAGAGAATTCATGAACTGTCTGAGATGCAGAGGTCTCACAGTACCCCAAAACAGAGGCAGCTCAACAGTAAATCCTCAGTGAGAGGCCATGGCTGGGAAACTGCCCCCTCCATCCAGGACTGCTGGCAGTGGGAGGGTGGCAGATGTTGGGCTGGGCTGAGTTGAGCTTTTCTAAGGTTTCCTACGGACCTGCTGCCTCTGGGCCCCAGCACCTTCCCCTCCCACCCTGCCAGCTGCCCAGGATGGAGCGAACAGCCCTGCACAGACCAACATCTTTCCATGTGGTAGAGAACAGATTTTGGGAATAAAACGAGGTTTTAGGGATAACTCCCTGCTCTGCAAAACCTTCTAGGAAGGACAGAAGTCCTTAGTACTTTTCTGGAGTAGTTTTCCACTGGTGTGCTCTCTCACCCCTCCCTATCTCCACCAACATTCCTCCTTGTCAGCGTGGTTCCTGAGGGCAGGGCAGGGCAGGATGGGCTATTTTAAAAGCTGCATATTCTTTAAGATGAAAATCCTTCATTTTTCTTTTCTTTTTGTTTCATTTTTGACACTCTGCAGATTAACTGCTCCTAAAATACCAGAGGGTGAAAAAGTAGATTTTGATGTAAGTATTCCTGAGACTGGCTGTTTGTCCTTTGTACCTGATAATAGACATGAGTGGAAGCCCACATAACTCCTCCTGCATTGGATATTGCTGAGGGTAAAGGCAAAGACAAAAGTATGGTTGATTTGCCACTTGATTTCAGCAAAAGGCCACTTTCTGCTCCCTGAAACTGTCTGAATGCATTCACTGATATTGGGACTAAGATAGTCATGGATTTCATTTTTTTTTGGTCTTTCTCCTTCAAAGCTCCTCTTTGAAGCCATTAGAAGGAGGAGAAAGTAAATGTTTTAGGGATCTCAGATCCTGTCTCATTGTTTCAAATGGCTTGAAAGTTGCAGGCCCTCATCTATTGCTGAGAAACACTAGCTAAAATTCCAATAATAAGTAGAGATCCAAACACCTTCCTAGAAAGTTGCTAGAAAAAGGAAGAAATTCTGGTGTTGTAAACCTCCACAGAAATATTTGCTTTGCCCAAAACGCAGGAATATTTTCTAGGTAAGATTTGTATTACAAAGCCAAGAGGAGGCAGCTGAGTATATGCAAAGATAAATGTGTAAGGAAAGCCAGGGATAAAATACGGTGTAGGGAAATGGGAGATTTGGATCCTTTACGCTTCTGGGCTCCTGACTGTTGCATGAATGAGTGTCTGATTGCACCAATAGCCATTTAAGTTAATCCACAGATTTCCATGGAAATATACAGACACTTTCTACTTTTGTTTCTCTGTGCATGCAGGGTGCTGGGAATGTCCAGGACATAATACTAGAGCAATATGGGCTTAATGTGTTTTCCTGCTTTTCTAGGACATCCAAAAGAAAAGGCAGAACAAAGACCTGATTGAACTGCAGGCCTTGATTGACAGCCACTTTGAAGCCAGAAGAAAGGAAGAGGAAGAGCTGGTTGCCCTCAAGGAGAGGATTGTGAGTCCTTGTACTGCGTTTCCCTGTACTAGATTGAGAGATCATCTGTAGATGAGAAGCTGAAACTGCTGTCAGACTTTGACAAAAAGCTGTGCTGTCACGTACAGAAGTGACTGCTCAAGTCATCATCAAACAGCTTCTCTCCCGATCTGTCCCCTCTCTTAGCCTCTTGTTTTATATCTCAGAATTGTACAAGAGACTCTTCTGCACGTTGTAGAAGGAGAGAAGGTGGCTCACACTCAGTGAAGCAAAGCTCCTGGTACTGGGGTGTAACAGTGGAGGCAGGCAAAGCCATGATGATGATGATCTAATGTCTCTGCCACTGCTCCCTGCAGGAGAAGCGCAGAGCTGAAAGAGCAGAGCAGCAGAGAATCCGGGCTGAGAAGGAGAAGGAGCGTCAGGCAAGGCTTGCGGTAAGTGTCTGCTTCCCTCTCCTTGTCTCTGCATTGAACTGGAGAGATCTCTAGAGACAAAACACCTACAGGTTCTGCCTGCCTCAGTCCAGAGATGGAATGACCACTCTCTTAAAGCAAGGGCAGAAAACAGGAGTTGCTAATTCTTATCATTGTACTTCTCTGATCACATTCCCTGCACTGGCACTGGCTGCTGGGGAAGCTGAGAGTCTGTCCTAGAGACAGACTCTAACTTGTTTTGTGTGTTGCACTCCACAGGAGGAAAAGGCACGGAGAGAGGAAGAAGATGCCAAGAGAAAAGCTGAGGATGATCTGAAGAAGAAGAAGGCTCTGTCCTCCATGGGTGCAACATACAGCAGTTATCTGGCTAAGGTAAAAATCGTGGATTGATGAAAGAAATATGAAAACATTAAACCATTAAGTTGACTGGGAACAGTCTTCATTAGAAGTTGAGAAAATGGTCAATATTGAAATTGTTTCATTCAGGCTCAATTTCTACAGTCTGACATTAATTGATATCTTGAAAATAGGCTGACCAGAAGAGAGGAAAGAAGCAGACAGCTAGAGAGACAAAGAAGAAGGTCCTGGCAGAGAGGCGCAAGCCCCTGAACATTGACCACCTTAATGAAGACAAGCTGAGGTAACATGTTCATCCTCATTTATGGAATATAATCCACTGATGTTTGGTCTTACTGTCCTGGAGCCTTCTCTGGTGATAAAATGAAGTAGAGGAGGGGGTCTTCCTTGAAATTAATCATGGGATACTTTTAAGTTGTGCCTTTGCTTAACCTAGAGAACGGCAGAGAAATGGGAATGTAGGGAAGTGTTGAAATGCTTTGGTAGCCCTCTAGCTGTGCTCCTGCCATAGCTCTGTTATCCTCTCCTGCTAATTAGGATCAGTTGCTTACAGGACTAGCTCTGGGATTAGCTGAACAAGCCTGGTATCTGCAGCATTCCCAGGGTGAGTGAATGCTGCTAAGGTATGAACAGGATCTCCATGAAGGCCAGAGGTTTGGAAGCTAAGTGCTCTGATGCAGAGCAGTCATCAGATGATAGTCTGGACTGCACATGTTGGAGTTCACACATGACTGAAAGATGAAGTTGGCTCACCTCAGCCCTGACACAGATGAGATTGCACAATGGCAACTGCTCTGCTTATCTGGGTGACATTCAGAGTCCTCCTTCCTTCCTGTCTGATTGCACTGCAGTCTTACCTTTCATTAACAGTTAGGGGGAAAATTAGAGGAATTATGTTCATGTGTGACACATGCATGTCTAAAAGATTTGAAGAAGGTGAGAAAAATGTGACCTTGAAAATGATGAGTAGCTTTAAGAGAACAGAGAGAGTTTTACAGGAAGATGTGTGAATGACATTTAATAAAATTCATTATTAATGACGTGAAAGCAATGGAAAATATCTGATGTCATGTGTTTCTTCCATCTTCCCCCATAAATATACAGAGACAAAGCTAAGGAGCTGTGGGACTGGTTATATCAGCTGGAGACTGAGAAGTATGACTTTACAGAGCAGATCAAGAGGAAAAAATATGAGGTGAGTTGAGAGGCCATTTTGCTAATGGCACTGGGTCCAAAATGTAAAAATCTCTCTGATTCCTCTGGCAGAAGTCCTGTTGTGATATTATTTGGGTCTCCAGTGACCCTTAGCAATATTTATGCAACAAAATACTTGGAACTGCATTCGCCTAACATACATACTTGTACTGGATTTCACATTTTAGGCTAAAATTGAATTGATCACTTCTAAGGTTTTCAGTGCCCCATGGAAAGGCAATCCCAATGGAAAATGGACACCCTTCCCTCTCCTGAAACACTGTTCATTCTCATTTATCTATAGGTAACTGTGGCCTGAAAATTCAGTAATTCTCAGTCCACACACCTTCATTGCAAAGTAATATTTTTAGATCCATCTTTGATTTCAAACTTGAACGTTGTAAGTTATTCCATCTCAGACAGATTACCTGTGGACTGAGCTCTCTGGAGTCACCGAAAACTGTCTCCAGACAGGAGCATTCGACTGAAGTATCATATGGTAACAGAAAGTGGACATGTTTCCTTCACACAGACACTGGATAGGGCAGCACTCACCCACATTAAGTTTCAGTGGCTGAGAATTCCTATTGGATCTCTCAGTCTCACTCTCCTTTCAATTCCCAATCACATAGACACACATGCTGAGTGGCAGTAAGCAACACCAATGTAACTATCTCAATCTCTCTTAGATTTTAACAATGCGTTGCAGGCTGCAGGAGCTTTCCAAGTTGTAAGTACAATGAACTTGCCTGTGTAACAGCAGCAGCAAAGGCTACCAAATGCATGAGCCTGCCGCATGGTCAGAGCCAGGCGCCAGATGGGAGCTGGCACTTGGCTCCAAGTGCAGAGAGAAAAGAGAAGAACAGATCTTGTGTCTCTCCTTTCCCTTCCTTTTTCTCTCCCTTTCCATTCTCTGAAAAGACATAAAGTGGTAATTTAGGAAAAGAGTTGAGAGTCCGACAGGGATTTGGTTAAATAACTGAGCATGCACTCCACTGAGAGCTCCTTAAAATAATTCCCTGTCAAAAACTCTGTATCCAAAACCAGGTATTGCATGCATGGAGACATCACCCCGATGCACCTGGGATACATGCAGAAACTTTGGGATACACCTGTAACAGCTCAGACTACAGTTCATAGAGAATAGTATGGGGTTTAGGAAGCTTCTCTGCCTTGTGGCACATGGTTATCTAGATCAGGAATACTGCAGAGGGCTAGCTTAAGGATAACAGGCCAAGCGGGTGCAGAAAAACAGGAAATAAGGCAGTGCCAGGGGTGGGGTACATGCCATGGTAATGAGACCTCTGCATAAACAAAGAGGTGGGTGCCTGCTGATGAAAAGCAAGGAGACAGTACAAAAAAATGAGCAAAGCAGAAGGAAAATGCACAGCTAAGATGGGAGAGGAAAAGTAGAAGAATAAAGAGTATGACAGCAGGAAAAAAAATGAGGAGAAAGGTAAGTGAAAATAGGAAAGAGAGTGAAGGAGATAAAAGCAAGGATGCAAGGGAGAGAGAAAGGAAGGAATTGGAACACAGAGAAGTAGAGCCATTCTTTGGCTCTGTTCTCTGTGGTGCTTCATTGGAGAGTGAGTGTCAGAGTCACGATCATAAGGTTATGACTGAAGGTAAGTTAAGTGCTTGGGTCAAACTGAAGTCAACTAGTTCTCCTCAACACTTGGGGAAAATACTTAGTTGGAAACCAGCAATTTAAACTGCTGTGACAAATACTAAAACTTCCACAAGTAAGTACAAAAGCAAGTGATCTGTTGATCTTTCCTTGCTTGTGTTGTCCTGTTCCTGGTGATGTTTCAGTCTCTTATATTTTTTGTTTGCCATGGAAAGATGTGAGTCAGGAATTACCAGTTCTTGGGACAAGCGAAATGTATTACTTTTGTTCTTCTTTTTTGCACGCTGGGAATGTCAAGTGTGACTTTAAATATTCAAAATTTGGATCATCAGTTCTTGGACTGTCAGAGACAGTGCAGAATTTTGAACTGCACCAGAAGTAAAGCATACCTCTTGACAAGGGCATTTCTTCAGTCCAGGAAGACCTAAGTTGAACACTGACTTAGTTAAAAATGAAAAGATGAAGGGGTAAAAGAGGGCCCTCTATCACACCTTAGTGTTTTGTAGGCTTTTCCAGTACATGAGTCCCAGGATTTCAGTAATGAGCCCAGTTTGAGTGGCTGGGCAAGTGGTGAGTGCTGCAAGCTCCTCACCTCCTGCTCTGCCAGCCAGCAAAAGGTATTTCAGCAGAATGTGATACTCATCTCCCATTCTTGAGGTCCCTAGCCAAAGACCACTGAAGACCTTTGGGTTTGCAAAAAACACCTGATGTATAGGAGTAAGGGAAGTGTGAGGAGGTGAGATTGAAACATACAGGTGACGGAGCCATTCAAGAGCTTTCCACTTGACCAAGGTGACATTCATTCCAGTTCACCTGCAGGCAGTTTGACATATGAATTCATAGGAGATTAATTTCAATGTGTATACACACTTCTAGCAGTGGTTATAAAGTTCTAGCTCTCCTGTCCCTTGACATTTGAAGGTGATTTGCAGATTTATTGCCAAGAAATAACATTTCTGTCCTTCAACCATGGGTGAGCTTTAATTTCAAAGGAAGTATTAATTCCTACTACAGGCACCTGTTTCGAGCACTTCAGCAGGTAAAATTCTCCTCTCCTTGAGGGAACAAAGTTTCTTTGTCTCTAAAAACCCTGGTCATGTATGTTGTTTGCAGATTGTCACCCTCAGAAACCGGATCGATCAGGCCCAGAAGCAGTAAGTATTTATATCCCCTTCCTAGCTCCTGGCTTGGGGATATCTTCTCAGTGTTCAAATATCACTTCAGCCTCAACACCGATATTTTCTTGTTGCAAAGGGGGCTAGAGATGGAAGGGCCACTTCCATCCTGCCTCACATTGAGAAAATGAAGGGTAACTGAAGTGAATGTAACACCTAACAAGAAAAAAAAAACACGTTTCTTCACACCATACCTTCAAAAATTTCCTCTTCTTATTGTTGGGTTTTTCAAACACCTGATTGAGGTGCTTTGAATCCTTGAGGGAATACAACCCTTGTTTATGAAGGATAAACAAGTGGTTGCTAAGATTATGAAGAATGGTGTGTAACAAGACTAACATAATGGGATTACTGCTGTGCGTTCTTTTCACTCATCATCTCTCTGTCACTTTCCTTCACCACAGGACTATTTCATTTTTTTTTGAGTCTAATGTCTTTATTCTAGGTATTTTTAATGGATTAATGACATACCAGGGTTAGACACAGTTTGGGGATTAGAATATGCAGAAAACTAACACTCACAGAGAAGTAACTGCAGGGCAGAAAGGGAGGAGAGCTTTCCAGTGGTGGGTTTGCTCTCCTCTGTGTGTCTGTATCCTTTTAGTGAGGCCATGCCAGGAATGAAGCAGTGGTCTTTGGTGATATCTTTGGATGACAGGAGTGACCAGTTACTGCCTTCCCACTTCCCCATGACACCCTGACTTATCAAATGAATGTAACACTGGGGGTTTGGTTGTCTGTAATGCCAAACATAAGGCTTGACCTTCCCGTGGTATTTTCTGCACCGAGCTGTAGGCTGATAAACCTCAGCAAAATGTGCAGCTGCAGAAGGATGCCATGGTTTGTCTGGGTGTTCCTGCACTTGTGGGGCATTACTACACCACCCACAAGAGGCCACTGCCTGCTTGTACCCCCAAAAGACACGATACACTCAGGACATCATTTGGGAAGGTTGCACTGAGAAGCCCAGAGCTAATAAGATTTCTGTGTGCTTAAATTTCTATCCACGCTAGACACTATCATTCCAAAGCAGTGCCTGCCAGCATGTTACACAAGGATCAAATGAGTCTTTTGCTTCAGACTTTATTAAATCTCCTTAAGCACACTCTAAAGGTTAGGTGTAACATCAAACATCACAGGTACTTGTGGGCATAAAAGGACTGTCTTTGTTTGAGGAGTTATGCAGTTTCTAGGCTGGGTTTTGAACCTTCAGAAAGGCTGGCAAAAGGGACATAGAGCTTAATTTAAGATTAGCAGAAAGTGCATGCTCTCTTTTATGTAAACCATCAATTTTTTCAAATAGACCAAGCCTATTTTGGTCAAAGGTAAAGTATCCACTATGTGTATGTCTCTGTCACTGTGCTACATCCTTCTATAAATATGGCTGGTGCTCTTGAACCATTTCATGAGGCAACACAACAAAAATCTCCCAGATGTGATGTCCCCATGTTTTTCCTCTCCCTGGAGGAACCAGTGGTTCTGAAGAAAGGCCTCTGTTGACAGCAAGGCCCCACCACTTTGTGCTTGGTCTCCAACCCCACACTTTGCCATATCAAAGAGCTGCCCCCACTTTGCACATGCTTTGGTTCAAGAAGCAGCCTCATCATTGTGTGTGTGAGATGGGAGGATTTGGGGGTGTGCTGAGCCCCACAAACCAAGGTGCTGCTAATGGGAACTAGTGCAGAATCTAACTCAACTAACTTCCTGCCTAGCCCCATTCTGAGTTCAGGCTTCTCAGGCAGAAGGTAAGTGGCTTGCATGTAGGATTGCCCTTCTGTGTGTAATAACTCTTGGAGAGAGTTTGCCTCAGGTGCTTTGAGTGGCGAGTGTAGCTGGACTGCTCCCACACACCATGAGCAAGATAGGGATACTGATATGAGAGCAGGCCTAAAAAGTTGTTTGGATTGTTTTGGAGGCTCTTGCTCTCATGATATAAATAGCCACTCTGCCTTGGCTAGAGCAAAGCACTTCTTAGTTATATTTAAATTAGCGTTCAGCTTTTTGCCTCCACTACTGAATGGAGCATCTGGGGAATTTGATCAGAGCTCTTTCATACTAAGCAAATTTCTCTAGATAGAGGTCTAAATCCCAAAATCCAGAGCATAGCAGATTTGTATTCAGAAAACATTTGGAAAATATCAAGTCTGTGGCTGCATAGACCTGTCAGTTTGAAGGCCACCTAGATTTTTATCCTGATAATCCAGGAGTCTGGAAGGGTCCATCTCTTTCAGGCATGCCTTTCACCAGGAGGAATCTTTTTCCACAATATCAACAATATTTTTCTCGGGATGTGGTCAGTGGCAGGTGTGCCCAACATGGGAGAAGTGAAAACAGTTGAAACCTAATCTAAGAGTCAAAAATGCAGAGTGGCCACAGAGCCCCACTGCTTCCATCATGCTGACATGTTTTTCTTTCCTTTTGCATTGTAGCAGCAAGAAGGCAGGAGCCAAGGGCAAGGTTGGTGGGCGCTGGAAGTAAAGAACCAGGCAGGATGGCCTTTAGTGGTGTGCTGAACCCCTGCTGGTCTCCTCTTTCCTCCTTCACCGATCACTTGTGTTCTCATGCCTCAATGATAACAAAAATTGCCTCAGCCTGGATTGGCTATTGCTGCTGCTTTTCTTCCTGGAGGGGTCTGGTGGCTTCCTCAAGCAAGGGGAAGCAGGTTCCCTGTGGAACTGGGATGACTCCTTGCTGGCATCTTCAATTCCTGCTGAGCATGTCCCTTATCCCCCTGATACCAGCCCTATGCTGTCCTGTAGATTGCTGTGTACAAATCTCTGGATTTTGTAAATAAAGCACAACCAGTACCTACTCCAATGACAGCCCTCTGGAATGGTGTTTTGTATTTTATGTAATGCTTTCCCATTTTCCAAGGATTTAGGTGTTGGTTCAGTTGGGGGCCTGTTTTAAGCCATGGAGATACTAAGAGCCGACCGTTCTTGGTGAGCTCATAATCTGGCTGCCAAATGTAGTTGAAATTGATTTTAAAGTTTGAGTGATGAAGTGAATAAAAAAATCAGGAATAAAGGAACAAATCTGCAGAAGTGGTAGTTTTCAGCACATAGATTTTATTAAGTGCAATAGAGAATGATTCATTCAAGTATTACATTAAAATATTTATTGAGGCTCTTAGCCTGCATACAATATTAAAGTCCAATACTGAAGTGTGAATTACTTGGTTAATTCAATGTAGATGTCAAAACACGAGTGGTTGTTGGTAAATTCAAGGTTCTGTAGGGCCTCTTGTGTCTTCCAACCCTTGAACTGCCCTGGTGGAGGGAAGTCCCTCAGAGTCTCTCCTGTGTTTCCAAACTTCTGTTTCTGGTGCCTGTCTGCCCACTCTGGCTCTCTGTTGGCATATGCTGAGGTGTCATGGAGTCATGAGTGGTTTAGGTGTGAAGAGGCCTGAAAGATCATATAGTTTCAACTCCCCTGCCATGGGTAGGAACACCTCTCCAGGTTTCTCATAACCCTGTCCAACCTGGCCTTGAACACTGCCAGGGATGGAGCATTCACAGCTTCTCTAGGCAACCTGTTCCAGCGTCTCACCACCCTCACAATAAATTATTTAATTTCACCTACATCTAATCTAAACCTGCCCTCTCTCAGTTTAAGACAGCTGCCCCTTGTCCTGTCATGACATGCCTTGGTTAAAGTCTCTGCCTTTCTTATGATCCTCCTTACATACAGAAAGGCCACAGTCAGGTCTCCAGGGAGCCTTTCCTTTTCCTGGCTGCACAACCCCAGCTCTCTGCCTGTCCTCACACTGGAGGCATCCCGGCCCTTCCAGCCCCTCTGTGGATTCCTCTGGGCCTGATCCAGCAGCCCTGTGTCTGCCGTGCTGGGGTCTCACCAGCGTGGGGGACACGAGGAGGGTCAGGACAGGACCCCAGCAAAGGCAGACAGCACTGCAGCGTCCCATAGAGGCAAGATTTTCACCTAATCACAGAATTGTTTGGGATGGAAGGGACCTCTGAGGATTGCTCAGTCCAACCGCGCTGCTAAGGCAGTGCCACCCACAGCAGGTGACACAGGAGTGTGTCCAGGCAGGTTTCAGCATCTCCAGGGAGTGAGATTCAATATTCTCCCTTGGGCAGCCTGGTCCAGTACTCTACCACACTCAGTGTAAAGATGCTCTTCCTCACGTTGAGGTGGAATTTCTTTTGTTTCAGTTTATGGTTATTGCTCCCGGTCCTGTCGCTGGGCACCACTGAAGACTCTGGCACCATTCTCTTGGCACCCGCCTTTCAGATATTAGTATGCAATAATGAGATCCACCCTGAGTCTCCTCCAGACTAAACAGGCCCAGCTTCCGCAGCCTCTCCTCTCCAGAGAGCTGCTCCGGACCCCTCCTCATCTCCTGCTTCCTTCCCTGGCAGCTCCCTGTCTTTCCTCCCCTGAGGGGGCCCGGGCCGGGCCCCGCGCCCT